>NJCS01000529.1:24557-41059 GCA_002234255.1 Fusarium sp. Na10 | reverse complement strand
ATAGTATAGTAAGTCAGGCTTATGGCAAGTTATAAGTTAAATTATAAGTCTAATATACGGCTTATAATAGCGATCCTTTAGTGTGTTATAAGTCGCTTAGAGTTGTTAATTAATTAGTAAAAAGTGGTAGGGGCCACGTGACGTAAGCGCCATTCCTGAGTTAGGTCGTAACAGACTTGTAATTCTAGATAGGAAGTTTCCAATTCCAGCCGACATCAGTCTCGAGGCCGCTCAGTATGTCAGTGACCAGATCATGTGCCAGGGCCTTTATCTCCTCTAAGCCTACATATCCAGTGATCTCAAAGAAAAGGTTCTGCCAGACTACCAACGCTGTAAAGTCAGCCTGGAGAATATGGATCTTCTGAGTCTCGCTCGGAGTCGCCAGATTCGCCTGGAAGTCACTCGCTTCAAGCGTGCTTGTGACGATGACTTGAGCAGCCCGGGCCTTTTGGGCCGCCAGCGCATCAGTCAGATTGGCCATCACCCAGACCTTGAAGGTAGGGAAGTTGGAGACGGCGTCTCCAAGCTCGTAATACTTATTTTCATAGATCATACCGCCATCGGAGAGTTTGATGTTATCAATGAATGCCGTACCCCACTTACTGCTGCCTGGGACATTGCTTTTCAGTGATTTCAAGAAAGATATCTGGAGATCTAAAATCCTTCCTGAAAAGGCCAGGTCGGGGTTTGGAAACTCTGTTGCAAGTGGGAAGGTGATGTTGCTTCCCTCAAAGGGATCATTGGGATGAATAGGCGGAAAGTCACTGTTACTTGCTTCTGTTGACAAGCCACTAATACCGGGAGTCCAGTGCTGCTGGCTGACCATATCCTCCCAGGCTCCCGACTTCTTCTCATATTTTTAAAACGCATGCTCTTGGAGAAGATACTGGTCATCTTGGCATCTCCAGTATGTGTATTTGTTCGTATAACCCTCCGGATAGACGGAAAGGTTAAGGTATGACACAGGACTAACCCATTCACCTCGAGGTTCGTTGCCGGGATGCGGACCCGCACATGCGTCCATAGCCAGCATCTCTTTGAAGTTTGAAGGATCATTCTTTTCGTTAAACACACTCAGCGCTAGATCGAAGTCCGGACTCCATGAGATGAAAGCATAGTTACTAAAAGTCGTCCTACTGGGATCCATGTTGTTCTCGAGAAGCTTATTCTTGGGTATCTTCTCGAATAGAATTGCAGCATGGACCCCAGCCAACGAGCTCCGTGTCCTTTGTGATGAAGCCATAGGGCAGGTGATACTCCCATGCGAGGCATGAGTAACTCACACCCAAGGAGGATGCCACTTCAACGGCACCTGCTTGATCATAACAGTTGACCACGCTGAAACCCCATTTTGTTTAAACTTGCGATACGTATTTGACAATGCAGACAAAAGGAAGCTTCCTCCATAGTTGGTGTATTCTTGCAGAGACTTGAGATGAGCTGGGTTAGCTGTAGCGTTTGGGTTCAGGAAGTAGGAGCCGCCGCCCATAGTGTTGTATCTACCAGGCGAAGCAAGATTGCCACTCTTGATACAGGAATTGACTGAAATCATCCTTCTTTTCAACAAGCAGTCACAGTAGGCCAAATCGTCACAAAGTCGTTCATTGGAGGATTTCGAGGCGACCAAGATAGTGACGGCCATGGCACCCACGCAGCTCACGTTACCTTGAAAGTGGCATCTAATAGCAAGATTTTCGTCGCCGTATCATTGAACATGGGACCGCTAAGGAGTTTCAGAACAACGCGGCAGCTATTGCCGAGGTTAGATGCAAAACAAGCATTGGGTTGTCGCTGAACTGACAGAAATCCATAGGCAATCAATTGGGCTGTTTTGCAAAACGTTGACATTATGTCCATATCCTTTGGTTATCAGGTTGCTAATGACGGCATCAAAGCGGCTATAAGTGACGCCTTTCAAGGCGTTATCTTTGTAGCAGCTGCATCAAATTCGGGTGTCAATCCCCGGTTCCCAATTTCTTTCCCGGCCAACATGCGACAAGTCATCTGCATACATTCAAGCGATGGCAGTGGTAATTCTTCACCGCTAAACCCCACCAGCAACATCTGACTGTGATCTTGCCATCCTAGGAGAGGGAGTAGCAGCAGCTTGGCCTCGGGCGCTGGAGACTGACCGACAAGATCATCTGCGTGTCGCAAGTGGGACTTCAGTCGCAGCACCTATTGCAGCTGGGTTGGCGGCCTTGATCATTGAGTATGCAGCGCAAGAGGGACCAGAACATGAATGAGTCACGCGCTAGATGCAGCTTCGACATTGCGACGAGATGAGAAAAACATTCGGCGCATTGACGAGAGAAAGATCTGGGTATCTGTCGATAGCACCTTCAATTTTGTTTGACTATCATAGAGAAGAGATGCACCAGAGAGTTGCTTGGAGAATCAATGAGGAATTGGACTCTTTTTAGCTAGGAGATTCAGGATGTTTAACAATTTACTTAATAAATCAACATGATTGTATCCCCTTTATCATCTTTCAGAACCTCTTCCTTCAGTGACTCGCCGGCTTCCCTGAGTGACTCACGAGTAATATCCCTTTTCGAAACCCCAGAGAACTGAATGATGAATTCTTCATCTGCCTTGCATTCATCATGCTGATTGTCACCACTTTTACCAACACTTATCTTGGATACCTTAGTATATGGCTTCGATGAGGCTGTTTCCTTCTTCAGAAAGCACTGTCTCAAACGAAAGGCATAGATGAACGGTGTAGTTGGCACGAAGTCGAGCCCGAAGTCTCTGTGAAGAGAGCGTCCCACCGTTGCTTTGCCCTGAACCGGAATTTGAGGTGCTGGTCAAGGTTGGGGAATATTGAGTCACAAGGTAGCGAAAGAAACAAAGTTATTTTAACACAATGATACCGAAGATCGATTTCGCTTGACAAGAAACTTGTATAACTCTTCGGAGCTACCAAAAAGCCCGATATGTTTGCCAGTGAGCTTGGGACTATCGTCAATCTATATTCAAGTCAACGGGTCGCCGTCATCTTTAATACAGGTTACCTATAAGACCTGAAAGCATGAATGATGTCATGGCAGCCTCAGGTTACGTACGCTCAGGACGTCTGAGTCACCATATCACCACTAAACAACAAAACAAAGCGCCAGCAGTGCGAGTCATCTTTTACTCCTAGCTGCATTGATATCTTCATCCTCCTTACCCTTACCTTCTATAACATGTCTAATGATATACCCAGCTCCCCGGCAATCTCCATAGGCCTATCCATTGACCCGCCGACATTCACGAGAGGCTCTACATCACCTCCCAGTGCCACTATCTCCATCACCGCCATCTCACACGCTTCTGAGCCCATCACTATATTCACATGGCATACAATTTTCAATCTTAAACTTGCCCAGCGCCGTAAAAACTTCATCTGTACAGATCTCACGACTGGTTTGCCGCTCCAGCTCGAGTCTACCAAAGGTCCAAAAAGACCACAGTTTAGTTATGAACTCGGCGGCCGCGATGACCAGTACTTCATTACACTGCAGCCAGAAAAGCCTACGATCATCACTCACAGGTTCCTTCGATCTGCTGGCCTTGAAGGCGACCGAGTCTTTAAGCCCGGCCACAGGTACCAACTTAAAGTTCGTGAGAATGAGGAGGTTGAATGGTGGCGTTATGGAAGGAAGGAAGATGTAATGTCGCCTCCTGGTCAGTCTTCTCCAAAGGAAGGATGTGAAGATCCGAGTGGTCCGCCGATTAGATTAAGCCATATTGATCCGGTTGAGTTTGAGATCGAATGAGGTGTGGAGTAGAGGGACTGATGAGAATTTTGTCAAGCGACAGCAGCTGGTACGAAGGCACCTTCATAATTTCGGAAAAACACCTTTTTGCAATAAACTATTCTTCCGCTGCCTTTGTACATAAATTTAAAAGCTCCAAGACGACAATGGCCTTATGCATCAGTAGCTGCGTACGGACTTCTGCGCCGTCGCTGAGGACCTTACATCCAGGACAAAACTGGCGCTGGAGTAAGTAGCCAGAATTGTCATTGTCTGATGGTCTCCAATACATTCAAATATCGGCCGCGCAGCCATGACCATTCTTCCAGCGACTAGGTAACGGGACATTCAGGAGGCGGCCACTATTTCCACCAAATACCATAGTGTATCAGTTTGAGACTTTTAAATATGCTTGACTACCGCGCTTTCAAGTACTACCTTCATCTCTTAAATAGGGCATACGTGTAATTGGTAACCCCAATTCTTTGGGCAACCTTTCCCTCTAGATTTCCAGCAACACCCAAACGGAGCTGCCTTCCTCACTGTAGATGCGGGATCATTCAGCCGTATAAATACGTTTTTAGCAAGTCCTATAGCAGGCGCGTAGACTGGCTGGCGTTGGTATGCACCCCGAATGAGACTAGACTCGAGAGTGGTATCAAGAATGTTTCGAAAGTCGGGATCCCAGATATTATCGCCGTAGATTACAAGTTCCTTGATAATCTGTGGCACCTCCCTATAGTATACCTTGTAGTCGAACGGTGGTCTAATAATCCGCTCAAGGGCCTGTTGGAGCGATGAGGCCCTATCAGAAGGGGTTTCATTTCCAGTATAAGGATGGTAATTGTGGCGGAGAGTATGCGGCAAACCGTCCTCCTGGTAGACTAAAGCGAGGTCAAAGCCATATTCACTGTTATCGATGATAAGAAGGAGACTTTCGGGTTCACCGAAATCGCCGTCGTCCTGCCACTTGCGAAAAAGACCTTGTACAAGAGCTGCAGGTCGTCCAGCCCAGACTTCTACAAGCCCGATCTGTCGCACTGCTCCGGCAACAATATCACCGAGGTAGTCATTTTTCATCGCTTCCCCGGACAAAGCGACTTTGACGAAACATATAGAGTGCCAAGGTATGCCTCAACCGCTGTCTTCAAACCTCTCAGTACTGGCTCCAGTGCGATTTTATCGATGTCTTCCATAGTGTCTGGCTGTTTCCAGAATCTTTTGTTCAGGCTCCATAGATCGGAAATTGGTCTCTGCAAATTGCTTCGATTGTCTGTTGTTGCCAAAGTCGTGTTTTGTCGTAGCATGAGGTCTTTGTAGGCTTGAGAGCCTTCAACTCTCGCGACAGCAACAGATGAGCCATTTCCAAAGAAGATTGCCGCGGTTCTATCGAGTGTTACTACCCTGGTCAACTGTAGAATCACTTTAGTGTGAGGTTCACTGGACTTACCCATGATCAGGTTTCAGGACGAACGTTACGCCGGGAGCCTCAAGGTCGCTGTATGATCTTATGTCACGCACAAAGGGTACCAGCGGTATGACAGCAATACTACTAATAATCGTGACCGCCAAGACAAGAGCGAGTTGCCGAAACGTGCGAAAAATGGTAGGTTTCATCTCAGCATCGGAGGGCGGAAAGTCGAGGCGAAAACAACACAGCAAGGTATCCGGTGTATAGTAAGTATCGCATTTAAAGGAGAAGTTTAAGTGCAAAGTAAAAGAGGGCTGGTGTTTAAATGCATCACATCGAACACGTGACTGTTATTGATAAGGTTTATTCTTCAAAATAATAATAGTAAAACGTGGCATTTTTCGATATAAGCTTTTATCCAGAGGCGTTCAGAACGACACTGGCAGCCAACCAGCAGTGCCTAAGCATCTCATTATCCTTGTTCGTTAACTAACTATATAAGGGATATACAACAAAGCGATTACTTTATTTACTCAAGGAAATGCAATAAAATAAGTTATAGCCCCTTACGTATGTCAAGCATATACAGTCGCCAGCCTATTTCCTCCCCAAGCACGGCAACAGGAGCTGACGAAGGCAGAACCTCGCAGGAAACCACCCGAATCGCAAAGCGACTGGCCGACGTGATTGACAACCCTACGACACTGGTACATACTGGCGAGTCTGATTGGGTCTATCCATGGGAGACTACCAATCCTGCTTATCAGGTCTAAGCTAGTCAAGATAATGTATTGCATTCCAGTCTCAGAAATACTTTACTCCATGCCTGACATCTTAACTACCATCTAGACTGCGTAGCCAAAATGTTCGGCTCCCACTCCGAGGCCACCGCAAGACATGAACCCAAGGTCGTGGGTACATTGAGCGCGTCTCACTGCTATTATCCACCTAACAACGTATACTTGATACTTCCCATCTTGCCGCTGCACAATTCTCAATGAACTCGTCGTCGGTCACCTTTCCTATAGATGTGTATTTAAGTCTTAGAACCTCTTTAACCATGCGATGTAGCCCCTCTTGCCCGTCGCGAGGCGTGATCTCCCACTTCTCCCCAGTTCGTACATTGTAGAGTACAATGCACGGCAGCTTCAATAAATAGGCATACGTACACGCCTGTATGACATGCTGGTTTGAGAGCTGTTGAACGAATTTGATCTCCCAGATGGACTCAGCACCCCTAGCATTATTGCCATCGGAAGTGGACATAGCCGCCACGATGTCAGCTCGACCACC
This sequence comes from Fusarium sp. Na10, assembly GCA_002234255.1. NCBI lineage: Eukaryota > Fungi > Ascomycota > Sordariomycetes > Hypocreales > Nectriaceae > Fusarium > Fusarium sp. Na10. The sequence goes on along the minus strand of NJCS01000529.1, from coordinate 34,612 downwards.
AAGCACGCATTCCTGATCATCAATGCTGAAAACCCCTGCGGCTTGAACCTCAAAACTAGGGTTTGCGGCTGATTCGCTGAGCTCCCCGCGGAGCCGACTCCGGGCCAGAGCCAGGTCGTCAGGTTCTATCCAATTGAAGGCGTGGCTTTCCATCTGAATGGAACGGGGGAGATAGCCCGAGACGTTGGCCTCATAGTTACAGGCCTTTCGGCAAAGCCAAGAAACACCCTGTTGTGAGCTGAATTCGGGGATTATGTCAATCTCGCTTTGACTAAGGTCCAGCGTGCTCAAAGTTCCAGCAATATCATACTCGAAGGCTGCGACAACGGCAAGGCCATTCAGATCGCTCACTGCTTCGTGAAAGTTCTTTCCTCTGTCTGAAACCACAACATCTGGGAGCCTAATGTGTTCATCCTTTGGTAGAGGCGAGAGCGTCTGGATACACAAGTGGCTATCAATAATGCTGTTGAGATCTTTATCCTTGATGTGCCGGGCTATATCTCGAACCGCGACCGAGCGCGGCAGCATAAGCCCTTGTATCAAGGGTCGACCCGGAGCCTCAGGGGACTCAATCATGTGCTGATTTCTTGAGATATTAACGACATCGGCTGTCTCGTACAACGATGCAACCGATGTAAAAGGCATGAGCTTCGCCTCCTCGAAGTGGACCAAGACAAGCTGTTCGGCAGCACGCGTCAGAGCCACAAAGGTCTCGTTAGGACAACTATCATCGGGGATATCACGACCAAGATACTCAAAGAATGATGAGTCGAGGCCGAAAAGGATGACCAAATCCCGCTCACTACCTTTAAATTGGTGAATAGTAGAAACGCACATCTTGCCTTCGATAACCCTGTCATCTAGTGGAATATCGTCTTCAACTGAGACAGAAATAGGCACTTTATATTTCTTGCACAAGAGATTGACCACACGCTGCATAGGGCTACGTTTGCGCACAGTCGGTGCTAAGATCGCGGTATTCTTGGCTCCGTAGCGCTTGATCAAGGTTGAGAGCTGACTGGCCAACGCGTTACTACCCCAACGATGACACCTTAAGACAATGGGTTTAGGGCCAGTTTTGGAGCTGTTGATATACGTTTCACCACCGAGAAAAGTGTTGTTGATGAACCGAACTGACTGGCACGAGAGTCGAAAACTTTCGTCCAATTGAGCCCTGACAAAGGGATAGGTGTTGACAGGACCAAGCAGCTCCGGAGCTAAAGAAAGGTAACGATCATCTGCGCCGCGGAATCCGTAGATGGCTTGTCGCTCATCGCCTAGAACGACAAGACGGGCAGATTGACCGCCCGCCTTCTGGTCATTGGCAGAGATGAAGCAGTTAGTTAGCCAGAAGAGGAGTTCGGTACAGTCTTGAAACTCATCCAACACAATGATGTCAAAAGGCTCGGGACTCCACTGCGGGGGCTCCCTACGATCAAGAGCTTCTTTTCTCTGCTCCACTAGAACAGCATCATCCTGGACACGCGTCCCGAATAATATGCCGGCCATACCGTGAAAAGTGTAGACTTCGCAATTAGAATAAATGGAAAGCCGGCGATAGGTTTCCAACTGAAGTCTCTTAGAGTAGGTGAGCACAACAACTCGCTTATCCGGGTGGGCAGCTACGATAGCTTCAGCTGTAGCCGTTTTGCCTGAGCCGGGCCGAGCTGACACAACAACGTTCTTCGTGCTGCAGAGTTCTGCGATCTCTTGCTGCGCCCTAGATGGCGTAAACGGACTTTTCTTTGTTTGAAGCTGGAGAAAGCTATTCGTGGTTGTAAGGTAGCGAAGTGAACTACCGGGGCTGGGGGCCTGTACCGGGTACTTTATCAGCCTTCGGATCTTTCACATTACCCTTTATCATCATAGTTTTCCACTACTTACCAGCGGTTTTCCAAGGTATAAGCATACACGGGCGTGCCATTTCAGGAGTGACTGGCCAATCATCTTGACTCTTACCCACAAATCCAGGAATGCTAGTAGACATGGAAGAGCAGCAGCACTTATTTATATACCTCTAAGGGTCAGTCATCAGGATATCTAACTTTTCAGCCAAAAGTAAGATCCTAGGTAACAGTGGGGGCGATAACTATAATACCCGTATATGTTTATGTATTCTTTAACTTTATGCCCTGGGGGCTTAAGCCTCTTGTAAGCTTCCATAACCTTATTACAGTGGCCACTATTAAAAAGGGATAACTCTATTAAAAAGCTCTTTGTCTACGTGTAGTCTGAGTAAGCAGGTCGCTTAGATCATCTAACCCAGAGTTGATGTTTACATATGCAGGACTGCCCTTGGGCTTAGCCACCCATAGAAGCCCGGATTATCAACGGTACGCTAGTTATCAAGGAAAAACTGCTTAGTTTAAGTAGTAATATATGTACTAATATTTAGATCTTAAACCCGTGGATTTCTGCAGAACTAAGCTTAATAGTTCTCTAAGTTAGCTATAATTCTCTTATAAAGCTCCTGCTTACTTGCCTTAGCTACTTTATTATTACTGCTATTAATTATAAGGTAACTAAGTATAATATCTATATAAGTATTTTTATATTCCTATCTTAAGCGGTTAAGATACTTTTAATATATCTTTTGCCTTTACTTATAATAATCCTTTTTATTATAATAGGGACTTTTATTATACCTTAAGTCTAAGTCTAAGTCTAAGTCTAAGTTATTATTATTCTTTAAATTCTTCTATAGACTAACTTTAATAAGGAGAATCCTAAAAGAGTATATATTATATATATAGTAATATAAATACTTAAGGTTTATATACTTTATAGGATACTAATAGTAATTAAATATAAAGCTACTAGTATTTATCTTTTTTACTTTATTAAGTAAAGCTATTTTCCCTAATTTATTATAACTATATATACTAGCACTTTAAGGAATTCGTTTTTAGTATCTTAACTCTAAGTTATAAGAACTATCCTAAGTTATAGTGCCTATTAATATACTCTTTAGTAGTATTAGATAGTTAGGCCTTTTTGCTTCTAGTATAGGATTAGATAGTAAATTTATTTAAATAATAATAGTATCTACTTATAAGAATATATAGCCTATTAGGCTAGGCTTTAATATATTAATTTTAATTTTAACCTTATATTAATCCTTTTAAAGCGTATTAATATACTTAGGGAAAAATATAACTAACTTTAATTTTTTTTTTCTTCCTATTAGCCTTATAAGGCTATTAAGCTTTTAGCTTTTATATAGAGGCTTAAATAGTAAGGCCCCTATAGTAGGCNNCTTAGTAGTGCAATTACTGCCTTGATTAAGCAGTATAAATACTGCCTATAGGTCTATTACCCCTTGGCAGCTGTGTCAGGTCCCTTCCTTTATCCTACTTAAAAGATCTTTAATTAACCCTTATAATATACCGTAGCTAGTGTATCTATTACACTTAAGTACGTTCCCTGACCTGACTGTTGGTTATAGTTACTAATATTAATCATAGCTACTGGCAAGATGCCTGCTATATAAAATAGCCTATAGCTATACAATTAGGCCTATTATATAACTAGCTATAACCTTAATATAGCTATTAGGCCTGCCTTATAGGCAGCTAATAAAAAAGATATAAAAGAGATTTAGATAATAGTAACTACTATTAGAAAGAACTTCTTATTAAGGTACTAATTTAACCTTATTAAAATAGCTATCTTTAATTATAAGCTAATTTAGTTAATCTATTATATAGGCCTTCTTAGCCAGATTTATCCAAACTAGGTTAATAATAAGCTATTAAGCCTCTTAAACCTAGAGAGGGTCCTAAGGGAAGGTCATCCCCTTTAATTAGACTAGGCAGCCTTCTTTACTGCCTTTAAGGGCAACTTAAATGTATATAAAGAGTGGCTTCGCGATATAGCCAAAAGGGTATATACTGTAAAGGGGGTCTTACTGTTAATATCATAGGCTAGTTATAGTCTATGACCACGATAGCAAAGGATAAACGCAGGGTAATGGCAGGGTTTAAAGGTTTTATTAAAGTTAGAATTAAAGGAATTAGGTTAACTCTGTTTATATAAGTTAGTTAGCGAAAGTCAAATTAACCTCTATTAATTAAATGTACGTGCCGAAGCACGTGACTAACTGACCTTGCGTTTGAGAGCAGATAAAGTAATATTAGTAAAGAAGCAGTAGTTTAAACTAGGGATAACTAACTCTTTATATATATTTTTATATAGCTAGCTATTAAAGTAAAGGAGATAAATAGTATATATAAGCTTTCTAGCCAGTTTAAAACGTATACTAAGTATAGATTAGATTCTTTTTTTTTACCTTATTTTAAGTAGTAACTATAGTGTTATAGGTATATATAGCTTTAGACTTTTTATAGAATACTTATAGCTTTAAGCGCTAATTGTACTAGGGAGCCTGTAAAGAATACTAATAGCCTTTATTATTACCTTTTATATAGTTAATTATATTAATAATATCTAAACTATATATATTCTTTATTATATTAGTGCTTTAAAAGGTATTAAAAAAGTTTATAATAAAGTAATAAAGATTAAGATTTACTAGTTTAACTTTCTTAATTAGTTTATCCTTATTACTACTACTATATTAGTTAATATAACTTAAGTTAGGCTTTTTATAAAATAATAATAATAATATAAAGCGCTTTTGCTTTTAATATTACTTTAATTATTATTTTTACTTTTAAGTAAAGTCTAGTAGTAGTTTATAGTAGTTTTATATTTTAATATAAATAACTTACTTTTTAAATAGTATATGGCCCTTTTCTAGATATGTTATCTTAGGTTTTATTTTATTAATACTACTAAGACTTATATTATTTACTTTTTTTCTTTCTTTATTTTTATTTACTAATACTTTTAATATAGCTATTAAAGCTAGTAATTTATAGCCTTATTATACTAAAGACCCTTTATTAACTTTTATATACTTAGTTATAATTATTAAAGTCTACTTTAGACTATCTAGTAACTCCCATTTAGCTAGGTATTCTATAGTAAAATATATATTTATAGACTTAAATGTATTTTTAAGGTAAAGATAATAAAGATATTTACTATAAGATCTTAAGTTAGTAATAAGTTTCTTAAAATTTTCTTTATCTTTTAAAGCCTATTTAAGCTTATTAAGTACTAAAAGGTAATTTCTAATTTTATAAAGAACTAGCTTAATATCCTTAATTTTAATATTTAGAATAATTAATTAGATATTATATATTAATTATATTCTATTCTGGATAGTATAGGTTAGTTAAAGCTAGAAACTATAGTACTTGATAAGCTTTTCTTAGTTATATAGGGTATCTATAAAAGTAAAAAGGGTTTTAAAAACTCCTTTAGCCTTAAATTAGTTACTTAAGAGGTATTAATAAAGCTTAGACTGCTTTTACCTAGTATAATTAAAGACCCCTAGGTTATTATTATCTTTATCCTAAATCTGCTAATAAAAGCCCTAGGCTTTAAAAATTAATTACTAAATTTCTAGCTTATATAAGTAAGCTAAAAATTCTGCCTAAGCTATATTTATAGTAGTAAAGAAATTATAATAGTCCTGGCATGCTATATAAAGGCCTATAATACTAATTATAAGACTAGTAATATTTATAATAAAAATAGAAAATATATAATACTAGGTGGGCTACTAATAGTCAAGCTTAAACAAATAAATTTAAGGTCTATATCTATAAACCAGTTAGTAATAAGGTACTTAATATATTAACTAGGTTAAGAGAATATAGTTAAAGAAAATTATACTATTAATAGGTAGTTTAAGATATATAAGTACTTTATTAGATACTAAGGCTATTTTAACTATAATAACTAGTAAGAATATGTAAATAGTTTATAAGATATATACTTTACCTTAAAGATAAGTATATCTAGCCCCTTTAGCTAATAGATATATATATAAGGAACCCTGAATTTTATCCTAATTACTAGTTAGTAAATAGTATAAAATATAAGTTAATTACTACCTATAATGCTATAGCTTTTATAATCTAATATATTTAATTAAGCAGTGCCTAGCTACAGTATACTCTCTTTTCTTAAAGCTATAATCTTATAAGTCACTGACTTATAATATATTAACTAGGCCATTAAAGGCCTGTATTATATATATTAAGGCTATAAAAAGTGGAGATACGCTATTAGGCATTGCTTACAGAGTAATATTAATCTTTAAGTTCTAGGGCTAATCTTTCTAGCTTTAAAGACACAGGGTTAGCTATTTTATTATAACCTTTCTATTTATATAGTTATTAAAAATAGTAAGGGTCACAGTTAATCTACAAGATTATATAGTAAAGAGGTTATAACTAAATAGAAAGGAATAGCGTTAGAAGAACCTAAGAAACTTATCTATTTTGTATATTTAGACTTATAACTAGCACTATTAGAACTATTTTAGCTGCAGTAAAAATCGGCCTATTGGGGAATAGTATCTTAGAGGCCAGAATGGCTATAGCTATAATAGCTCCTTTAAAGGATTAGATCTAGTATCTAGGGCAAATATAAGACTACGTAAAGTAAGAACCTAGTTATAAATAGCTTTTCTTAATTACCAGGCAGTATAGGGAAAGCTGTATTATAGTAGCAAGTATATAGATATTACTTACCCTATTTTATAACTTTAAGTCTACTAACGTGGTTAATAAGTAAGTAGGTCATTTAAGTAAGTAGGTTAAAAATCCCTTACCTTATAACATTTCTATTTAATTATATAATTATTAATAACTTAATATATTACAGTCTTTAAATAAAGCTAAAATACTTCTTACCCTTTAGGCCCTTTAAAATAACCTAAAACTAAGTCTATAATAGGCTATAACTAACTATAAGGTGCCCTTTAAGACCTTACGTCGCCGCTATTATAGTGTTTACTTATAATATAATTCTATCCTAAAATCGCAAAGACTATCTAATCTAAAGAAGCAGATAATAGTCTAATTTATTCTTAACCTAGATTTGCAAGGATTTCCCTTATAATTGTATTTTATAAAAGAAATAGCTAATTCTCTGCTTACAGACTGTAATGCATTACCTATTCGCAAGCATTAGGCTTATAACTTTATAAAGTAATAACTAGAGCTAAAGATACGTTTATCTTAGAGATATAACTATTAAAGAGCTAAATATAAAGATCTAATTATTATTTATAGCTAGTTTAGGCTTATATAGAATATAATTATAAAGTATAGTATTTAATTAAATAATATCTAGAACTTTAATAAGATTAGCTTTATAATAGGCCTTATTATAGCTAGAATAGCTATTATAGGTTTAGAAATATAAAAAAGGCTAAAATCAGTATAGTCTAGAAACTAGAAATAGATTACTATAATCCAGGCAATTAATATAAAAGGTTAATTAATCCTGCTATTTATTATTAGTATAGGCTAATATTACCTTACTAATTAGTACTAAGAATATAACCTTCTAGGTAATTAGGTTATTATAATAAGTTAAAATAGGTAAATAAATAATAAGCTAGGTCTTAAGTAGCTAAAGTACTTTAATTAGTTTATAACTAACTAATTAACTAGTTTTTATTATTTCCTAATCCTTAATAGTTACAAAAGCCACTACTTAGCCAATTTTAAGAAATATTATAAAGAAAAGAAGATATTAGGCTAGCGCTATAAGGTAAAAAGGACTAAACTATAGAAAGGAAGGACTATAACTATATAAAAAGTATTATAAGTAATTAATTAAATAGATATTAATATATAGGTAGTAGCTAAATTATTAAGAAATAGTAATTAAAAAAGGTTAAAGTAATTAGGTAGTTAGTGTTATAGTATATATAGTAAAGGTAATTATAATATAAGGACTTATTAGGTAGTTTTTAAGTTATTTAGAGAGGAATTTAGTAAGTAAAAGCTAGCCTTTTAAAACTGTAGCTTAAGCTTTTTAAGCTATAGGTTAAAAAGGTTAAGGAAAGTGACCTACTTACTTAGATAACCCACTTACTTATTAACTATATTATATTAAGATAAACTATATAATTTTAATACTCTAAACTTAAAGACCTTATAGGTAAATAAGCAAACTAGTAACTATTATATAATAAATCTCTTAATATCTAGCTAAAAAGTTATAATTAAGGGATCTAGCGCTATAGTTATATATCCCTTACTTACTTTATAGTAATTTAAAAATAAAGGCAGTTTTAAAATAAATAGTTAAAGTTAATATAAATATCTTTAAACTCTATTATTGCCTTTTTATTTAAACCTATATATAACTCTTTAATAAACTACTTATCTAAAACTGCTTTCTATTTTACAGATACTAGATAATTTTCTTTAAAAGCCTCTCTTACTATTTTTTAAGTCCTAGACTAAAAGATCTAATAGTATAAAATAATAAATAATACTATATTATATACTATATTAGTATCTATAATATAAGATTATATAAGTATATATAAAAGTTAAAAGGCTAAATCTTACGTAATATTCTTTAATCCTTTAATCTCTAATCTCTTTTTTAAATTCTAATTATCCTTACCTTTCCTTATATTATATATAATATTACAAATAGTGCAGCCTTTAGTAATATTAATAGCAAGAAAATTGTGTAACGGTTGGGTCTAACTGTATTAAACTAAGCCATGCTTGGGTTTATTATTAGCAGATTGCATAGGGCATATACTAAGCGTTATTAAAGTATTATATCTCTTAATAGTAGATTAATATATATTAGGCTTAGTTAATATANNATATATATATATACTTAGGTAGTATATAAGTTAAAGAAGGTCAGTTTAACTTAGTTTATTTTATTATATTAGTTAAATAAGGTTAGTTTAACTCTATTTATAATAATTAGTTATATAAGTTAAATAGTATATATTTAACTTATATAAGGTAGGTAGCTTTTAATAGAATAATAAAAGTAAGGTATATATTTACGTGTATTAAAATATATTAAGTTATAATATAATCTCCCCTCTCTTTAAAGTCTCATCCTTAAGGCCTATAAGCAACTAAGCGTAAAGTTCGTAGGTATAGCCTAAACTTATTTCTATAAATATTTCTCGTGCTAATAATATATCTAGTTATATTTCTAAATACACTAACTATCCTAAGGTATTTTCTAAGTATTATAAAGATATTTCTAACTTAATTTATAAATTTAGCTTTAAAATACCTTAATATTTAGCTTATTTTTATACTAATTATCCTTAGTATATGGTTTCTAAAGTTAAATAACAGTATAACTTTTATATTTTTAAGAAATATACTAATTATAACTTTAGTAATATAACCTCTTAAGCTTATAGGTCCTTTTTTCTTTTTCTTTTTTCTTTTTCTAATTTCTATAGTTATATATATATTACAGGAAAAGAATTATATAGATAAGTAAAAGGAGCAGGTAAAGGTAAATCTTTAGGAAGCCTTAGCTTATCTTTAGTATTTATATTATTAAGAAAAGTATCTTTATAAAAAGGCTATTAAGATAATCTATTATAGTTATAAGGATCTAAATAAACTAAAGAAGTTAGGAAATTGAAGTCTTTAAATTGTAAGGCTACTAAATCTTCTGCTCTTAATAATATCTAATTACTAAAAGACTCTAGTATTATTAATTAGAGTTCTATACTTAATTTTTATTTCCTTAGGGTTAATAGAAGTTCTTTAGAAGTTATTAGGTATTAATAAGATATCTTAGTAGTTTCTATATATTTTTATTTTTTAAGTAATTCTTTTATTTTATTAAGTATTCTCTTTAAGTATTGATTTTATAGGTATCTTTAATTACTTTGACTTTATAGACTTCTAGTTTTAAGATTTCTTATAGCTTATTACCTATTTTAACTTATATTATATTTACTACTAACTTAAGTAATAAAATATAAAAGATTAAATAAAGCCTAACTTTTAATAGTAAGTCCAGTTTATAATTATTATTAAACCAAAAGCTGCTCCTTTTTGGTAAGGGATTTTATTTCTCACTATGTGTATTATTTAGCTTATTTAGCTTAATTTCCCCTTTTTATTCCCTTTAATCCAGGCTATCCCCTTTAGGTAAGGTGTAACCGTTAGGGTTTTAAACAGGGAAAC
>NJCS01000529.1:0-24480 GCA_002234255.1 Fusarium sp. Na10 | reverse complement strand
GCTAAGTTCTATTTAATGCTAAAGGAGTGTATATATACTTAGGTAATCTAGGCTAATTAGTAAGGTTATTTATTAGATTAGTAGTAATTCCATTGGATTAGTAGTAATTCTGTTGGATTAGTATTAATTGTAAAGTCTTAGCGCCAATCGTCTTTTAGTACGTAATGTATTAATTAGTAAAAAGTATAGGGTGCACGTGCGGGACCTATTAGGGTCGTAACATAAGGTCCTTATTATATAACCCTAGCCTCTTATGCCTACCTTGTATATATAGCTTTAGGTTAGGTTTAATATACTTCCCTAGATTTAAAGGTTATAATAATCTATAAAGAGGCTTGTTTTAGTGTTTTATAGTGTAACTTTCTCTTTTACTATACTAGTTTTACTATACTAGTTTTTCCTGACCTTTAGCTCTAGGTATACCTTAATCTAACTCCTTATAAAGTATATAACCTTAGATCCTAGTAGCTTATTTATCTATAAAAAGTACTTTATTTATTATATATAATTAAATTACTTTTAAGACTTATTTACTTAGTAGGTCCTTTATATATACCTTTCTAAGCTTAAGAGAGAAGTCTATATTGCCTTTTTACGCCTTGATTATTATAAATTAGCCTTTATAGCTAATTTAGTAGTTTATTGGTTTTAAAGCTCCTGTTAAAAGTGGCTAGAGAAGGTAAGCAGAAGGTAGGTCCTTTCTTCGATTTCTTTCTTATTTTAGCTTTACTTAATCTTAATAAAGAGCTTAAAGTGCTCTTCTAATGCACTATATATATTATTAAACCAGGTATTTAAGTATTATACTTTAGCAATGCCTTTAAGCTTTATAATCCTAATTACTTACTTCTATTTTATAATCTATTTACTTTAATTAGTTTTGCGGTTTATTGTTAATTAAAGTAGCTTAAAATAGCAATTTTAAGCTTATTTTTATTATAGCTTTTTATTAATACTATAGGCAGTTTAAAGGTTTAAGAAAAATAGTAATACATTATTATATTTAGTTAATCCGTTTATTGCAGGTATATATATCTTAATATAATATAAGCTAATATTTTTAATTATCTAATTAAGTATATTTAAAATATACTTTTATTACTTATTATAGTTTTTTTTATTAATTTAATAGATAATAATCTCTGTTTTATATACTTTTTAATCTTTAAAAAGTAGTTTAGTAAATATAATTATAGTTTAATTACTTTAAATAAAGCTTATTTATTATATATTACTTATATTTATCTTTTTTATAAAGTAATTACTAATCTTAGGTCTTTATAGTTTTTAAATTTATTAAGCTATAAATTAAATTAAGTCTCTTAGATAGTATAATTCTTTTATAGTTATCATTATAATATATACTTATTTAAAGGTTTCTTACTTATCTAGTTTATTAAAATAATAAAAGCCTTAAGGCATTTTTAATTAAAAGCTTATCTCTAAGGTTTAGTATACTTAGTTAAGCTTTATTTAAAGCTTAAGGTAATAGTTACAGCTATCTTCTAATTAATTAAAGATAGCTCTAAGACTCTTAATTATTAAACCAAAAGCTGCTCCTTTTTAGTAAGGGATTTTATTTCTTACTATGTGTATTATTTAGCTTATCTAGCTTAATTTCCCCTTTTTATCCCCTTTAATCCGGGCTATCCCCTTTAGGTAAGGTCCTTGTTATATGACCCTAGCCTCTTATGCCCACCTCGTGTGTGTAGCTCTAGTTTGGGTTTAACAGGATCGCTACAAACGGATCCAAGTGGGCGAAAATATAACCCAAAGTAGCTTTATCCGTACGTAGCGCTGATCTCGGGTAGTAGAGCTACGTACGGATTTTTAGTTAAAATAGGCACTAAAGTTACAGTAATTATAGGGGATAGTTACTGTAATTATAAGGGATAGCCCTGTAAGCTATTTAGCGCGATAAAGATACATTACCCTAAATTTGATAGTACTTAGCTTACCTTAATAGGTAAGATTTATGCCTGTATCCGTTTAAACTGATCCGTACGTATCGTATCGATCAGGGCCATAAGCACATAAGCACGCGATAGCGCTGTGGCATATTTCTGTACAGCACACCCTGCTACTACAATGGACTATAGGATTAGGTCAAGGGATCGCCAAGTAAGCCATGTTTTTCAGCATGTACCGCAAGTAAAGGCCATTCGTGATAAGCCATGATATAGGAAGGAATTCAGAGATATTTGGGTCCAATATCGGCTCTGAAAAGTTATTCGAAATCATTAGAAGTGACAATACTGTTCTTATCCCTGGAGCCTGGTGGCGCCGCTTATTGATGGTTAGCCTCCCGCATCTACATTATGTGGTCTTTTGTTTCTTGTTTGCCCCGCTCCTCCTCAACCCGCTGTAGTCGGGCACCAAATTTTGTGCGGACGCGATGAAATGTTTCATCCTCGTCCGTTGCGCAACATTCCCGCCAAGTATAGATGTTACAGCCGTGTCCGTTGTAGATTATCTACACGATAGCATCACTACTAAAACATGGTAGATATCTAACCTTCGCGTCGAGGAGGCCCCTGAAGGGCCACCGAAGATTACGGGCCCCCTTCCTAGAGGATAGGTATGAAACCCCCTCTGTGAAGATCAAGGAATACCTCCTCTTCCAGCAGGAAGTTTCTTCTTTTTGTATTTAGGATAGCTTCAAGAAGATACCAAGCAAGAAGAGACGTAGTGAGAGGCAAAGGAAGAAGACCGTAGGGTCAAGCTAGGCGGAGGCAATCGCCTTGCCTGGGATGAGAGTCTGTCAAGATCAAAAGTTTACCATAAGTACTATTGTTTTGCGCCGCCGTTTACCGCATTTGTTTCCCTTCCGAAAAATCAAACCAGGCTGCACCCAGCTTTCGTATAACCTATTTCCTCACGCCATGATCTGCAAAGTCATTGACTTGGAATATGCCACTCGGGTATCAAAAGCCCGTATTGTACATATTGAGGGCATACAAAATGCAGATGCAGCAATTTCAATTAGGCCTTGTTCACAGAGTGATGTCAAGAGGTACAATCATGCACACCGAAATTGAACTCTACTCAGACTATGTATGTTTAGACCATTGCATGAACTATTCCATTTATTTCAGTAGCGATTGGCAAAAACTGCGCTTATCTGCCACTAAGTCTAAGGTTGCGGGCCGCGATTAGTCTGAGCAGATCAGGGCCATCAAAGTACGTCTTAGTTCTCTGTTCTCATTCTAAGTTCTGTCTGCTGATTCAAGCTCTCAGCCATGAGTCTCAACTGCGAATAACATATCTAACTCAATACTTAGAAACTGATCATGATCAGTGTTTTATTCAACCTGCTTCTCATGTCTTCGCTGATCCGCACTGATCCAGTAAACGCCCTTCCGTGCTTGGATCAAGGGGTCGTTGGATGACTTGATACCCTCAATTCCGCCGTTCTCCGGGTTAGGCTTGAATGCAATCTGCTGCTGCTTCTCAGCATTGTCATCCGAAACCTTGTTGATTTCCAGCTTGCCAACCGGGATAAACGTTTTGCTTTGGTATGGTATGGTAGCGTCATCTAGCACATCATCCGGACCAGCAATATGCGCTTGAATGGTTAGCACGATTGGCTTATCTGGGAAGCGCTCTCGGAGATCATCCTCCAAGTAGTCATTGCCTAGCTTCGCAAGCACTTCTCTATCCTCAGGAGTCTTGTTGGGGTAAAGGTGCTCCCCGTCAGCGGGGTCAAGACGGTAGCGGACGTTTGTAGCGTCGCCGTCTTTATTGGTCAAGACATGAGTGTTGGGCTCGTAGTACGTGATGGTTCCGTAGTTATGAGGATTGGGCTTCTCCGAGGTAACAAAGACAGCAGCAGACTTGTGCTCGGGGTTTCCAAGGAAAGACAAAAACGCAGCGTGAGCCTGGTCATAAGCCTTCTGCTCCTTGGAGTAGTCACCTCCACCAGCCTTGGCCTTCTTGAGCTGCGCGTCGGTAAACCCATCAGCGCCAAAGAGCTTCAGAAAAGTCAAGAAGTCTTCGCCATTTCGGGTTGCAAATCCATTGAATGAGTGGCTGATCAGATCAGTGTGAGTGTTCTCGTCGATCTGGAAGCGAATAGCGACGCCCTTGGGTGTAGCACCATCGGCCACGTCGGCAACATGAGGGAGACCGCCGCCAACAGAAAACCGCGCGATCACCTTGGTCGAAGGATTGTTGAAGTGTGCAGCTGTGGAAAGCGTCTTGGCCTCTTCTGTTGGCGTAAAGGTGCCTTCGACAAGCAACCCTTTGGCATGAGCTATAGGGGCAAATTGTGAGTACGGAATCGATATCGGTTGTCTGCAAATACTTACTTGTTCGGTAGCCAGGGTGCTTGCCAAAGATTGCTTGCATAGCATTGACCAAGTCTTGGGGGAGTTGGTCTTTTGGCTGTTGAGTCTCAGTCGATGAAACATTTGGAATAGGTTTGGATGTCTGGTCTGGCGTGCTGGCTACACCAGTGCTTGGGTAAATGACTTGAGCGGACATGACGAAAGCAGTTTGTAAATAGGTAGGTGATGGGAAACTTGTCTGATGGTGAGTTTGAAGCGAGAAGAGCGGATATTTGAGCATCAGATGAAGCTGACCTTGAGGGACTCAGCACACAACTCTTACGAGTGCCTGCTAGTTTCAGCTCGCAACCCAACAGAATAATCACGAAAGAAGGGTTACTGTTCCAGAGCGGCCGCTGCCAAGTTGAGCGAGGCGTTCCGGACTCTATTGCCCACCACTAGTAATCCTGCAGTCAAGACATGGAGTAAGATTGAGGTTCCAGACTTGTTTCCATCGCGAAGATTCCATCAGCTTGCATTTCAGCCAGCCACAACGATGTCAAGATTGCTTATGCTGACAGGAGGGGTAGAACGCTGATGGAGCATATATTGCCTCGTATTGTGCTGCGGGAAAAGCTCGATATCATCAGGGATTATTTACGCTAATTAGCTATCGACTGGACAAGAATCTTACCCCTCGAATAGCGGCATACATGTAATATTCGCATCCGGGACTGGTCAAAGTTTCAGTTCTATGCCGAGTCACAATAAAGAATTGGCTGCCTAAGTAGCCCAGGCATTTTATTGGGAGTATTACTCCACACTGGTGAGGCTGACATGCAATCTGACTTTCACCATGCAAGGGTCTTCGGAGTGGAAGAGAGGTAACTCCGCGAAGTGGAGACAAAAGTTCGAAATATTGGGTCGATGCGCAGGAATGGTTCCATTCATTGCGATAATAACGGTGCTTAGTGACGAAATTCAAGACACGCATGCTTGGCCTGAGCGTCAGCAGCTTTTGTTCAGCCGTGATTGGGTTGCATAATCAACCTTGCTCAGGACGATGCAGAGAACGTACGTTTATACTGCAGTTGCGGGTCCCGCCGTTTTGTTCCTCGTACAGGCCTATTCCAGCGATGTATGAAACCCCAAGCAGCACTATAATGGAGCCTAATGCCAATTCTGGTACTGCTAGCCAGCCACAATAGAAAGGCCTAGCCGATTTACAGACGGTATCATGCAGAATTAGTACTACCAACTGAAACTTTGAGATCGCTTGCGCCATAGTAGAGCCTAGATCTGGGTCATAGCCTGTGTTGAGCGTGATGACCAAATGCACACCGCTCATTTGCGCAGTTGCCATCGTTCCCCTGTGAGTAAGAGCGTTCAGCTGGTTCCATAATTCAACGCTTACTCAGATTGACGCTCTTAATGCATCGGCTTACCCGCCCAGCTGTTTCTTTGTAGTGAGTAGTTATTCAGTATCCTAGGCATTGATGCCTGATAAGGCGAATGACCGAGACGCTTATGTGGCTAGTTGGAGACGGGCTCGGGCCGGGCTGGGACCATCTGTTCGTTTACCGAAGCTAACGAGCCCAAGGCTGTGTTCCTTCACGAGGACTGATCGTTCTCCCGCAATGTAGCTATTGGTCCGTGGCTGGCTGAGAAACATAGCGCTGTTCTTGTGGCGAGCTGAGGTTCTCGTCCGAAACATCACACATTCCAGACTCGTATTGACCAGCATGCTGCTTACAGATCTAGACCGTTTGTGTTATCGCCAATACGATGTTTGCTGAGGGTCAGTCTTAGATTAACAGTCACGGTGACGAGAAGTGTTGCCGTCTGCGTGGAGTAACCAAGGCGGAAGGTAAATTAGATATATAAAGTAGTTGATGAAGCATCAACAGAAATCTCTATTCACTTTCTTCATCGGTTCATCACTCTCATCATTTCATCTTCCTCTTTACAAAGCAAGCACATCTTCCACCATGGCAGCAGCACCTCCTCTTGCACCTCGTCCTCCTCAGTTGACATTGGACGAGATCCTCAACTCCAAGGTCAACTATGCTGTTGAAGACGATCCTCTCGAGGTCTGGGACAAGGGCGTGTTCCTGAACGAGCTTCTCAGACAGGGTATCGTCCTCAGCACTGACAAGACTGGCGCCCTCGATGGCAAGCTTGTTGCACGCAAGGGTCTTCAGACTGGTACCTACATGGGTACGCGCTTGGCCTTGACTGAGCTGTACAAGATTCTGGAAGAAGCGTAAGCAAGACCATCTGCGTTCTCTTATTTTCCACCAGCTGACGTTTGATAGGGCCGCCTCTCACTTTGACACTCAAGGATATGAGCCCATCTTCCCCGTCAAGCGTGATCTCGCTGTCAAACAGAGCATCTACCAATGGAGCGACCCCAGCGATTGCTATCCTCCCCATCTAAACACCCTTCCTCAGGATGAGCAACAAAGTGCGGATGGGGCTCCCCGAAAAGACGGCGTCGGACAGATCTTTAACCAGACCGAGGTTGGCTTTGTCCAAAAGCTTGCTTTCATGTTCTCCTTCATCATTCCCAAGGAACTCTCATCAACCGATGGCCCCTACGTCGGCCCAACTCTTGCCGACGTTGAGAGGTGGAGCAAGGAGAACCAGCCAGATAAAGAAACAGCCGATGGCCAGGGTGTGAAATCCAATGGTGCTGTTGTCAATGGCGTCAAGCAAAGCCAGAACGCAGACATAATGAAGGGCAGAAACATGGGTGAACACGATGATTGGTACTCTGATGCCAAGTTTGCGCAGCAGCACTTCAGTGGTGTTAACCCATCGACCATCGAGACTGCTCCTGCTGAGAAGATCAAGGCTTACATTGCTGAGGCAGAGAAGCAAGGCCTTGACGCTGTGAAGAAGTTGCTCGAGGAAGGCAAGGATCTTTTGATTCAGGATTATTCCTACTTCCGTGAGGCCACTGGCGTCAAGGGCGACGAAGAGTTCAAAAACACGATTCCTAACCCTGATCCCAACGGACAGCCCAGCTATCGGTATGCTGCCGCCTCGGTCGTTGTCTTCCAGCTTCACGAGGACGGCCGCCTTCACCCGCTGGCCATCACCCTTGACTACAAGGGCTCTCTCGATAACTCCGTCACCATCTTCAACCAGAGACTGAACCCTGATGACAAGGGCAAAGTCGCTGAGAAGGACGACTGGCCTTGGAGATACGCCAAGACCGTTGCCCAAACAGCGGACTGGGCACGACACGAGGTCGCTACCCATCTTGTCGACACGCACATGGTCGAGGAGGCTATTATCGTCGCCACCAACCGAACCATTCCCGAGCGTCACATCCTCTACGAGATCCTCAGTCCGCATTGGTTCCGAACCCTTGCTCTCAACGACGCGGCGCGCAAGCTTCTGGTCCCTCTCGTCATTGCTCGCATCTCCGGTTTCGCCTCTGGACCTAAGCCTGATCCTAAGGTCGGTGCTTTTGGACTGGTAAACTGGTCGTACGAGAATTTCAACTTTCAGGATAAGTACATTCCCAATGATCTCAAGAAGCGAGGCTTTGACATCGAGGGGGAGAAGGGTGATAAGTACCGGAATTATCCTTATGCTACTGATATGTATCTCCTTTGGGGTATTATCAGGGAGTTTGTCAAGTCTGTTCTTGAGACGAAGTATACTTCGGATGATGTCGTTGCTAAGGAGGCCTGTATCGCGGACTGGTGCAAGGAGATTCAGACCAGTGGCAAGATTCCTTCTTTCCCCACCATCACCACAGTGGATCAGCTCATCGACGCTGTAACCATGTGCATTCACACTGCATCGCCCCAGCACACAGCTGTCAATTATCTTCAGGACTACTACTACAGCTTCGTCCCCTCCAAGCCCCCGGCGCTCTGCACTCCTCTGCCCAAGACCCTCAGCGATCTTCAGGGCTATAAGGAGCAAAATCTCACCGATGCTCTCCCCATCGGTCTCAAGGACGCAAAGTGGAAGGACTGGCTTCTCGCTGCGCAACTGCCCGAGCTACTGAGTTTCAAGGTTGAGGACCGATACAACCTCATCACCTACGCCAAGTCGCTTTACAATGTTAACAAGGACCGCACCATCACTGAGAACAAGGAGTTGAACTCGGAGGCTATCAAGGACGCGGCTGAGGTTTTCTACAGTCGGCTTAAGAATGCGAGCCTGGCATTTGAGTATGTCTCTGCGATACAGACTCCTGGTTCTATTGAGTACCCTGTTCTCCAGCCAGAGGTCACCGCTGTTTCCATCTTGATTTAGAGAACTCTATTTGGTGAGATTTAGGTCTTGGGTTCACATCACTATCAGTTCCATTGCTTTTTAATTTATATCTTATCGCGAAATGAGCTTAAATGTGTGCAAAGATTGATTGCACGTGAACATTTAATTTAGCATGACTTCGTGAAAGTATATTTTGGGTCTTGACCAGCTAGAATTCTGCTCAGTCTTTCTGCAACATCAAGCTGTCATTGACCTTGTAGAATTCAGAAGATCATTCCAATACACGTTTCCAGTGGCGATAAGAAACTTTGAGCTCCAGCGCGTCTCAACTCTCATTCAAAGACATTCGCAAGGCACCCATGGCGTATTCCCCGCATCAGCAACGCGTTCAATGTGTCTCAGACAGTGCCCGAGTCTCCCGGTCTCTTGGCGTTACTTTGCTGCCGCCTTCTTCGCGTTAACAACAGAAGCGAAGCGCTGCCAACACCCGATCCCCTCAATCCAGCAGCTCAAAACCCACTTCCACCATAACAATCCCCATCTTGGAACGCCATGTGGCATTAATCTTGTGCGGTCAAATGCCACAGCCTCGATGGAGTGTATCACGACAAGTGGCGGAACTCCAGTCTTAACAATCCAGCGGAAGGTGTCTGCGCTACCCGGCGAGATACTATCGAGAGTTTGCCAGATCTCATTGTTTTCGGATATCAAGGTGACGCCAGCTAAGCATAAATAAGAGAATACAGCGCCTCCAAAAACGAGGGCGGTGATGCCGCGTGGTCTCGCGTATTCGGTGGTTTTTACTAGTGGTGAGCGCGTAGACATGGTGACGGGAATTCGCCTAATTGGCGGTTAAATATGGTACGCGACGCGTTATGACAGTGGTGAAATTCCTTGAGACTGTTCAAGGGCGAACACTATTTATCCCAATTGTGATGAGAGAACATGGGCTATTTAAACAATTTTACAGCCGAGGTTGTCCAAGTTTGCGAGCCACTAGATCCATAAAATGCCATTTGATAGTCGTTGTTCGGAGTATGCTAATTCTAGATTGATACTAGCTTGCGAGTAGACAAGTCTCGAGAGATGCTGGTCTGTTGGTAGTACTGCCTCAGGCATTATATCCTACTCCACTCTGCCACCAACAAAATGGACAACTCATTACAGAATGAGTATAGCGCCACTATCAACCGAGAAAGACAGGTCCCTACCCGGTAGTCTCTCGAAAGCAGTTGTATATAATTATGTGGGAGGCGTTCTATACCGTGTAGGATATAAACAAAATATGTTTATGTTTTTTTCCATATTATGTATGGCTTACAGCTTCTTCCAACGCCTCGATTTCTACCACGCCAAATTTGAAAAGGTCTTCGTACTGGAAACTATGTGTCTATCCATTTTGCCCGACTGTAGTCTCAAGTCAGCTCAATTCGCAAATCATCATGAAGGAATCTCTTCTTGAGCTCGATCCGCAAGCAGACGCCCTGCTGGTTCTTCTGATGCCGAACTTGCATTCACCTCCCGAAGATGAGGAGTGTGCATCGATGTCCAGCATGGTTTGCCACCATTTCAACAGCCCCAGTCCTTTTTGGTATGAAACGAAAGAAGATGAAATGGCTGAGATGAGATGGCTAGAGCCATATTTAGAGAATGGCGATCCAAACCAGGTTGTGTTCCGCGTCTCTGCCAAGCACCTCTGCCTTGCGTCACCAGTCTTCCGAAGAATGATCCAAGGCAATTTCAAAGAGTCAGAACCAAATGAGCAAGGACTCTTGGAGACCAGAGCATCAGAGTGGAATGCCGAATCTTTCCTCATCGTCCTTGACATCATACATGGCCATCACTCCTGCGTTCCCAACCAACCAAGTCTAGAAGTCGTAGCACAGATCGGTGTTATAGTCGACTATTATGACTGCCTCGAGGTTGTTCGAATATTCTTCCAGGGCTGGCACTTATCAATGAAGATTTGGGAGAAATACTCAGCTCGGCTGTCTGAAGAGGATGGCATCATGGGTATAAAACCGTTTGGCGACGAAGCAACGACTGCCTTATTCATGGCCTGGGTAGCCCGGGACCAAGTACAGTTCACTGCATTGACTATCTCCGCAGTGCTAAGCACAAATGCACTTATCGAGACTACTCTGCCTATACCCGCTCAAATTCTCGGTACGTTCAAATACCTTCGTACCCTACTACAGGTACAATGACTAACCCAAACTAGAAGCAATCAACAATCAGCGGTGTGCAGTCATTGATGATATCATTTCCCAAATCTATAATTTGAATGACTACGTGATCTCTGGATTCGTTGGTTGCAATGTCGAATGCTCTCTCAAACTCCTGAAAGTTCTCTTCAGACAAATGAATAAGCTGAATTTGCCAATGATAAGGCCGGAGCGTCCCCTTTGGTGGTATATTGTTATTTCACTTGTCACCAATATGGGCCCTTCCGGTACTAGTGTTTCTTCCCGAAAATGTCATTGCACACTTCAGTCTCACCTCAACATACCCCGGAATAAGGAAGACTTGAACATTGCTGTGCCAGGCCTGAACCTAAAGGACTTCCAGTAATCGAGCCTCAGATTGTTTAATAATAGACTTGTTGCAAACATTCTACAAAGCGGCTAAAAACAAGAGAATAGCCAGAATTGCTGGTCTTACAAGGAGATATTTCAGATCTGTCTGGACATCTCGTTCCTTGCTCGTTTAGACAAACGCTGACCCCTGCATCTATGCTCGAAAGGGAATAGCGGATATAGCCAGCTATGACTTCTCTGACGTCGGAGGAAGCGAAATGTCGGAATTAACCCCAAAGCGGCTACTACCGGGCCCAGACCAGGGGTAGCGAGAGATGGATGTAACCTGTTTCATTGGCCTCGACCTGAACACCAGGCGTTGCTCGTCTCATCCAATCTCTGCAAACCTTCCCCAGCCTCACGACAATAGGCGGTATGCTATTGTAGGAGTCTGACTTGGCAAGGGGAAACTACGCCGCACGCGTTTTGGATGACAGCGCTAAACGAGGCATCGCAGGAGGTGTTTTGCTTCACGAGAAAAGTATAAATCCCAGGCTTCGGGTCGTCGGTCTTTGGATCTTCAGTACTCACTCAACAATCTCATCTAATCACTACTTTCAATTCTCTTCCGCTGGTCGGTTAATCCATTTCGCATCCTATATCTTCTTCATCACCATCAATCGCCCAGAAATTAACCCAAAAAACCCTTCTTCAACAATCCAAAATGCAGTTCTCTATCACCGCCATTGTTCTCGGCCTCGCTGCCGTTGCCTCCGCCGGCATCGTCGACACTGAGGGTGTGCGCAACGCCCCTCGCAGCGCTGTTCTCATCACCCGTCAAAAAGGTCAGAACGGCGGCCGACCTGTTCCCAGCGGCGAATGCTGTGTCGCCAACACCAGCTTGAAGCAGGACGCTTGCACTGCTTCCAACGGCCAAGCCGGTCGCTGTGTTCCTGGTGGAAACAACTGTGAGTAGTATAAGTTAATACCGAGTGTAGTATGTAGCTAACGATAGTCATAGGTGGTGGCCGACTGAGCTGCGTTGCTCAGGCAAACCTGCAGTGTGATGCCAACGTCATTGAGCGCGGAAAGGACCTTTGCCGCGCCAAGGCCGCTAACGGCCTCTTTGATGGTGGTAACATTATCCAGAACCTCAGTCAGGCCAAGGTCAACTAGGGACAGGTTAAGACGGAGAATTGTAGTTAGAAGGATAACCTGGCGTTGAGGACCGATGTATGAAGGAGTTATGGGATCTGGAATGGATCTATTATAAAAATATTCTTTTTGGCCAAAATAAGACCTCAACCGCGTTGTGATTAGACCAGTAGCCTCAAACCCCATCAGTAAGTGATTTCACTGTTCGGCGGGTCAATACGTTGTATTTTCAAGCATTCTCACAAATCATTGAAGGATATTCATAGATGGGCTGTACTTCGGAAAACAAAGCGGACCCCTACGCCCGATTTAAGTGTTGGAATAAGCAGAGCCTCAAGTGCATATGCTATAAAGGTTCTCATTTAAAGAGTTCCATGCAATCCTATAGTCAGTAAGCGTTGGTGGCCCTGTATCCCTTTGTGATTGGATATCTATTTCCTGTGACTGCATAATGTCGGGCCTCATTTCAACCCGTATTGCATCGTTGTTTCGGAAGTTCTGCTAAGATGCTACAGCCTGGTTTACAATTATATGAAGAATACTTAACCTCTACCCTCATACCTGGACCTTTACTTCATTAACCTCTATACAGTATATACAATCTTTTATACACATCATCAACAGCCTCCTCACTTTCTATAGTCCGGAAATATCCTTTAGAAGGTAATCAAACCCTCTAAACTACTAGACAATGCTTATACTAATACAAGAGCTAAGAAATGCCGGACTTGAGTTTTGAAGTCCAACTTGGGGGTATTATAATTGCAACTGTTGCTCTTGGCGTCGCAGCTATAGACTATGACCTCCGCCTTTATCAATATATCCAAAACAGAAGCGAAGCTCGCAGATTTGAGGATGCCCTTAGGAAGTTTTGCGATGATAAGTCAGGAGGCGTTGGTATACTGGATAGGGAGTGCCTGGTGCAGGAGATTAAAGACCTTGCTAGAGAAAACGGTGTTCATGTTGCCCAGACTTGAATTACTCGTACCCTCGAGGGGGAAGATTCTTAGTGCTACTAAATACTGAAAAGACCAATGCTCAAACTCCTCACTAAGTCCACCAGCATAATGCCGTGGCTTTCCGGGTGATCTTGATGAAACTTGTGACTATTATGCTTTTGACAATTTACTTTATAGTGCAAGAATGTTAACGAGTCCGTTTTCAATCCCTCTCCCTGTTTTCTTGGTCTCAAAGGAATAGCCAGCTTTCTTTTTGCCCCCAGATAAATCTCAACCAACTCTGTTTCCCATCGTCTTTCTCTCGTCTCCAGTCCCAAATTCTCTCAAGCATCCCTGTAGCAGTCTTGACATTGTAGCAACATGAGGCTCGCCAGATATTGTGCATAATATTCTTAACTTCCTCCCTCGTACGCGAATCCCGAGCTCCAGCTCCCAGAACAAAAGCAGGCCACACTAAGCTTTTGATATGGAAGTCACTTGCTGGTATCTGAGACATGTGCAGTATGCCAAGATTTGTGATTCTAGAAACATCCATTTCGGGTAATGGTGGTTGGCCAGGTATTTCGCTGATGATGTAGTAGGCGTAGATACTGACAGCTGCTTTATATGCATGGGCGAGATGGTGTCTTGGTTCATGATACTGAGGATCTGGAAAGTCATGTGCCCAGGATCGCGGCGAGAAATTATCCAAGTGACAGAAAATTGAAATGACGATTTCATCCGTGTGGCTGGGATGATCTGATACAGTGCGCAGTGTATTCATGACGTGGAGTAAGGACAGGAGGTCTGCCGGACAGCCGATCCATGTCTGTTGCTCGGATCTCCGGATGGTATCTAGTAACCCCGCGTCCAAAGGCATTGGTGCCACACATAGTGAATGTGACGGGAGAAGGGTACTGCCAAGTATACCGAAGCTAAAGCTATCAGCAAGGTGATCAATCCTCTTGAATAGCGGCAGGTTCCTTACGTCGTGCAAGCGGTATCAAAATACTGCAGCCACGTTTCGGAATCACATTTCGCAAGCCCTTTCCGAATTCTGATGAGCTCTTCAGCTCCCCGTAGATGGTACTTCCAACCTCGACCACCGAACTCCACTACATCCAGATTGACGAATAGCAATACCGCGGCGATGACTGGATCAGTGTTAATCTCAGGTTGGACTTGTAGCTCATGTTTAAGATGCCTTAACGCCTTTTGTTTGTTGATAAGTGCTATACGTAGCACCTCACTATGGTCTGGCTGTAGCTGGGCATGACTGATGTCTAGCCGGTGCGCTATGTGGAAGGCTGATATGGATATCATTATATGCGATAAAGATTTGCTGGATGGCATTAAAGGCATGAGAGAAAGAAAGGGATTGAAGGACGAGTTGTTATACACGACGCACTCTCTGGAGAGCTCTTGATGAACTAGCAGTATCATGAGTCGGTGGATGGAAGAACAGTCTCGGGGGCGACTTACAGTATCGTATGTAATCTCGAGAGCTTCTGGGTATGTCTTGTAGACCTATGTCCACTAAACACGGTTGACTTGGGGAACTTGAGTACGGCTCAGTGACAGCCATCTTAGCATGCCCACGAGCATCATCCTCGATCGTGCTGAATGATGCCTTGCCCATCATCTTCCCTCTGCTAGCCACGCTGTTGGCCCACACAATCCTTCTTGCCCGCTCATACCCTGAGCAAGGTAGCAATGAGGATGCACAACGACGACAGCTGGGAAGGGCCCTGTCACATCTGACCCGCTTCTGTCGACAGGTCTTACACGAATTAGGCGCAGCAAGTTCGTCTTGCATTGTAAGTGGAGTTCAATACCTAGCTTCAGGTTTGTTAATTGATGTCTCTTTAGGATCGAGGTGCCAGAGATGCGGGCCAGATAAAACTCGACCTGTTGAACATAATCATTGTAGATGAGGTGATCGACGTTAAACCGCATCTGGAAGTCCGGACGCGAACCCTGTCAGTGCAGGTTCCGATTCAATTCCGGGGCAGGATATCGACCATTCATGTCTCTCCGAATGTTGTGTGGCTGACTAGTCCTCCATTCTCAAGCGATAAGCTCAATCAATTTTTAATATAGTTGATTGTTCAACCTAGTGATTCCCCCGTCTTTGAGACGCGGTACCATTCTTAGGTCTCATAGAATAGTTGTACACGCGCGATTTCGCCATCGACGCTGATCTTGAGCAATTGGCCATGTTCAATCAGAGAAGCGATCGCATGAAAGGTCCATGAGGCCCGTGGTGAGGATCTCATGTTCTAGCATTCACGTTGCCTCTTTGACTTCGATATCAAGACCACCATGGAACTCACCTATCGCTCTGACGAACCTTCTGTAGTCCCATCACCTCTACCCCAATCAGTCGGATATGGCGTCGTGGTCGCAGCTGGGTTGGCTTTTGCTTTTGGTCAGTTCCGTGCTGATGTCAAGTCGGAGCCGAGGAGTGCTAACTAGATCATAGGCATGATGGGCTTGACGGCTCTCCTTAAGAAGACACTTTACGAAGACAATTCCAAAGTCGAGACGTAGGCTGGCTCAATAGCTTCAAAGCCATCAGTTCTAATAGGACATTGCAGTTTCATGGTTGCCAACAGAACAGTACGGACCGGTCTAGTCGCGTCTGCCGTTGTTTCGGTATGTCACTCTCACTCCCTATTCAACACCAAGATATACTGACCGTACTATAGTCATGGCTATGGAGTACAGCCCTGTTGAGCTGTGTCCTAGTAACATACAGCTACGGCATCAGCGGCGCATTCTGGTACGGCGCTGGATGCTCAACCGTTATTGTCTTCTTCGGATACCTGGGCACAGTTTGCAAAGGACGTGTTCCCGAAGCACATACTATTCTCGAGGTCATTCGCATCAGATATGGTAAGTGGTTCGTGTCTTCGGATCTGGGCTTATCGTACTAAACCGTCTAGGGACTGTCGCGCATCTAAGCTTCACATTCTTAGCCATCGTGAACAATCTTCTCAACACGATCAACATGATTCTGGGGGCATCGGCAGCTATCTCTTTCCTGTAAGCTTCTTACCTCTAGTTATTGATTCGGTTGTAGGCCACTGACTCTGCCCAGAACCGGGATGCACATCATGGCATCGACCTTCTTGCTTCCTCTCGGTGTCGTCCTCTATACGCTGGTTGGTGGCATCAAAGCAACGTAATTCACCCAGAAATCATGCGGGAAGGTAGTTGCTAACCTTGATCTAGATTTCTCACCGACTACATCCATACCGTTGCTATTCTCATTCTGAGCTGTTGGTTAACAGCCAAGGTCATAACATCGGAATCTGTCGGATCAATCGGACGACTATATGACCTCGTTGTCGCCGCTCAGTCGAACCACTATGTTGAAGGCAACTATGAGGGTTCCCTCCTCACCATGACTTCTCAGCAGGGTATATACTTCGCTATCATCCTTCTAACCTCGAATTTCGGGGCCGTCGTCGTATGTAATCCTTCCGCCGTAGCCCTAGCAATGTCTGACATGATCAGATGGACACAGGATACTTCCTCAAGGCATTCGCGGCTTCGCCGAGCGCCGTTGTCCCAGGCTATGTGCTTGGTGGTATTTCCTACTTTAGCATACCTTGGTCGCTGGGTACCATCGTGGGTATGGCTTCACTAGGGCTTGAAGCGCTTCCAATCTTTCCGACGTATCCAAGAGTAAGCAAAGCAAAGTCCCTTCTCCTGCCATCGGAGACGTAATGTTGATAGGAAGATAGCTTATGACTGGTGCGGAGGTCACAAATGGCCTTGCCTTGCCTTATGTGGCCGTCGCTGTCGCAGGGAAGGGAGGTGCTGTTGCGGTTCTACTGATGACGTTTATGGCTGTTGCATCAACTTTGTCAGCACAAATTCTTGCCGTATCTTCAATCCTGACATTCGACATTTACCGCGTATACTTCAACCAGGAAGCTTCCAACAAGGAAGTAATTCGTTGGGGACATATCGGTGTTCTCTTTTTTGGTATCGCAGCAGCAGCCTTCACAGCAATGTTCCATTACATCGGAGTTGATATGGGCTGGACTCTGTACATGCTCGGTAAGACCTCCCGTCGCGTGAACTCAATTGCTTGTTTACTAACCGTTTTCCAGGAATTCTAACGTGTCCCGGCGTTATTCCGCTCATCTTCACCATAATTTGGCGCAAACAGACTAAGCTCGCCGCTATTAGCTCCGCATTCCTAGGAATGGCAACGGGCCTCGGCGTCTGGCTCGGCTCCGCATACGCCTTTTCCGGAGAAGTAACGGTCGCTTCTACAGGTGGGACCCTACCCTGTATGTATGGCACCGTTGCATCTTTATTCAGTCCGTTATTGTACAGTGTGGCTGTTACTTACGTGCGACCTGATAATTATGACTGGAGTCAATTTAAAGAGCATCGGTTGGCTGTTGAGCAAGATGAGAGCTCCAGTGGATCAGAAAGTTCTCAAGGTAAAGGTACTGAACAGGTCACAACAGCCGAGACGGCATCGAATGAAACGGTTGAAGACAACAATCAACGCCGATGGACTAAATATGCTCTTTGGTGGGCTATTGCTACATTTCTTGGTCACTGGGTACTATGGCCCTTGCCAATGTACGCAGCGAAATTCGTCTTCAGTAAACAGGTAATTTATTCTCGTCTCCTACCCTGCAGTCCTTCATTCCCCTTTTACTGTCTCTCATTTAAATCGCATGAATTTGTTTCTAATTGTTACCCTTACAGGTGTTCACCGCATGGATCGTGGTGTCTCTGATCTGGCTCTGGTGGACTCTCATCATGGTCGGTTTCTACCCGATCTGGAACGGCCGCGATCAGATAGCCGCAGTTACACAAAGCATTTGGAAGTCTCAGTCATGATTCATCAGCATTTTCTAGACAGGCTGGTCCACAATCGGCCGATGGCACTCGCTGTTATGATACGATCTCTGCAGCAAAAGCTTCGGACCACAGAAACAACAAATCGCCGGGAACGTATTTTGAGTCAATCAACCCACATAACAATAAAATTGTTTACTCACACAAAATGCCTCAATTTCTTCCGGATAATGAATGACATGCCAAGCAAAAGCCCCGGACATGGCGTAGCTGAGCCTCCCTTTGCACTATCGATTCCCTACAACTCCACTTTATGGATCAGATCAAGCTTTTAGTCAAGCTTTGGGGCGAAACATTTCTGACAGATGAAGACTAACTCCCAATAGTTGCATTCCACACCAGATTAACATGACAATCCCCATCCACTCAATCAGGAGTTAGTCAGGGGTTCATGGTTGAACGGCAACGCTATAACGCTAGCGCCACCGGTGCCCGTTATTCAATCACATTCCCTTGCATGCATTAGATTCCAATAGCCTGGATCCAGGAACGCTTTTTATGGAGGTTTCTCGTTCTGAGAGACCAGTGAGAGGCGGAACGTCGGTACTGAAGATGTCTTGACTTACTAGTCGTCACTATTGGATGCTCGGTGAACCGGCCAAAGAGGAATGCTCTAATGCAAGGTACGCAGTTCTAGACTTGCTACACTAACCCAAACAAAACACCAAAGGCCATTGTCGTATACAATGGATCCCAGTGCCGTAGTCTATATATACTCATCAATCTTGACGTTTCTTTTTGCTTTTCATCATCACTCACTCACTCATTCATTTGTTCGTTCTTTAGTCATTCTTTAACCATAGTCACTCGTTTCACTATGCGTCTGTCTTCAGGTCTTCTCGCGGCTTTTGCCTCGGGTGCTTTCGCCCAGAACTTCCCGCGCTTCTCCAACAGCAGCTCTTCTGCTCTTGAGTCCAGCGCCACTCTTCCCACCACTGTCGACACTACCACCAGTGCCGCTCCCAGCTCTACCTCCGGCCCCGCCTCTCAGTCCGTTGATCTTGGCTCTGCCACTCTTGGCCGCGGTTCAAGCTTCGTGACTGGCCCCAATGGCGAGACTATTGTGTAAGTATACCTTTACAACCTGAATGCAGAACAACTTCTGACTCTATCTTCAGTCGCATGTCTGCCGGAGCCAATGGTATCGCTCAGTTCAGCGCTAACCCATCGGTTACCATCTTCTCGGTTGGAACTCAGATCCAGCTCCGCTTCAGCATTAGCGTCAGTGCTATTATCGAGGCTCGCAAGCGTGCTTTCGAGGGCTGCACTCTCGATGTCACCCTCGACGGCGAGACTGTCTACTCCGAGCCCCTCGCCGACACCAACGGCGCCGCTGTCGAGCAATCCAGCAACCCTACTGCCCTCAACTCCGACAAGCCTGATATCAAGTTCCTCCAGTCTTGCGGTTCTGATCCCGTTCAGCTCGATGTCTCCAACCTCGCTGTCGCTGAGGCTACTGATGGTGGTTCTACTGGTCTTCCCACTGGTGCTGCTACCGAGACTGGTACCGAGACTGGCACTGAGGTCGCTACTGGCACCAACTCCGAGGGCGCTACCACCAACTCTGAGGGTGAGACTGTGATCCCCACTGGCACTGAGACCGCCATCGAGACCAACAGCGCTGGCTTCACCACCAACTCTGAGGGTGAGACCGTTTTCCCTACCGGTACTGAGACTGGCGCTGCTACCAACAGCGAGGGTGCCACCACCAACTCTGAGGGCGAGACTGTTGTTCCTACTGCTACTGCCACTGGCACCGAGGCTTCTGCTTCTGCCTCTGCTACTTCCCCCGCTGGCTTCCCTGGTTCCATCGATGTCTTCACCCTCTTCGGCTGTGTCGTTTCCTCTGCTGGTTTCCCCACCTTCGAGCTTGCTGAGACCAACGCTCTGATGGATCTTGAGCGCTGCGCTTCTCTCTGCACTGGCCGTGCCTACTTCGGTGTTTACGATACGTGAGTCTCAATCTATTTCTTCTGCTGCTCTTCAACATACTGACCTTGCTAGTGCTTGCTACTGTGGTGATGAGATCGATGCCGACAACACCAGCCGTGTTGATATCGACCAGTGTGATATTGAGTGCCCTGGCGACAAGGACAACTTCTGTGGTGGTGATACCCGCCGAAACCGTCTCCAGGCCCGTCAAGCTGTTGCCGCCGGCCGTCTTCTGACCGTCTACGTCTCTGCCGCTGGCGCCGGTGCCACTGTCACTGACTCTGTTACCGAGACCGTTACCGACCAGACCACTGTCACCACCACCTTCACCACCGCCATCACTGGTGCCCTGACCACCACCACCGCTACCGTCACCGCCGTCCAGATCTGTGTCAACGGAAAGTGCTACACTGAGGGCTCTGACCGCACCGTCTTCATCTTCATCGAGGTCAACGGCAGCGACTGTGACAACGAGTGGGTCTACATCACTGAGGAGTGCTCTTGCCAGGGTGGTAAGCAATATGTCCCCAAGTTCTGCTCCGGTGGAAGCTGTGCCGGCGAGATTGTCTATAAGACCCAGGAGTGCCACGACTGGTGGAACCACGAGACCTTCTTCGTCGCTGCGGACTGCGGCTGCAAGGAGGAGACCGTTATCTACAAGCCTTGGGAGAACAGCTGGGGTACCCCTGATAACTGCAAGGCTGAGATGGTCCCTGTCTGCTCTGGCCCCAAGTGCCCTGCTCCCAAGGTTCCTACCCACGGTGGTTACATTCACCCTCCTACCAACGGCACCTGGACTAACGGTACCGCTCACTGCTATGGCCCCCACTGCCCCAGCGGCCCTGTCCCTCACTGCTCTGGTCCCCACTGCCCCGGCCCTGTCCCTCACTGCTCTGGTCCCAGCTGCCCTAGCGGCCCCAGCACCAAGGTTGTCACCCTCGTCCCTGAGTGCAGCGGACCTGGCTGCCCCGCCAAGCCCACTGCTCCTCAGGAGACAGGCTCTCACTGCAACGGTGCTGACTGCCACGCTGCCACTGCCACTGGCAGCAGCCCCAAGCCCACTGGCACCGTCCCCGCTATCGTCAACGGTGCCGGCAAGCAGGTCGTTGGAGCTGCTACCCTCTTCGCTGCTCTCTTTGCGGCCCTTCTCTAGATGCTAGCATCTCCTTCACCTCTTCTTCTTCCGGGAACTTTTGAGAATAATGACCTTTTAGTCGAGCTATTAATTAGACCTTGATTTTGCATGCCTAACCTTGACTTTCCTTAGTGACTACTGAATTCTACTCTGGCCGTCGTGACTAGCCAGTGTAGCTTGGACACTAGACTCAATTTGTGGGACAGTTCAGCATGACTTGTATGGCTATTGAATGGTGGCGTAGCTGAGCCCAAATAGTGCGCTGTCATTGCCACAGAGTCGGGAAGTATCGCCGAGATCTTATTTCTTGCTATCGAGGCTAGTCAACTGTGCCAAGCTACACTCTTACTACAGTACCGCTCCAGAATTCTACCGTAGAGTAGCAGAGCCAGTTTGTAAAGGTAATGCGCCCATTGTGATTTGAGCCACAAGAGGCATTGTCTGAGCCCTACTCTGAGTTTTGTCTGCTGATTTAAGCTCTCAGCCACAAGTTTCAACTGCAAATCATGTTAGCATAAGGGTATAGTGCTGGCATATGAGAGATGGGCAATGCTCATAAGCTGTCTAACTGATCCTAAATCTGTGACACTGCTGGAATAAGTGATTCTATGCTGAGAGATCCTGAGGTCCCCCAACCTTTCCCATCGCGATACAACAAGTTGAATGCACAATTATGAAACTTCCTGCGCGTTATCTCAGTAAGGTAATGGTACCAAGTCTGCCCCTGGACACTGCAGAGGCCTCTGAGCTTTCCCTGGGCGGTGGAGGTATGGCCCTTGTCTGATGAGAATAGCGCGCATTTATCTCAGACGAAGCATCGTAGGCCGTGGTCCGTGCTTCGGCACTTGCTCTGATCTGCTTAGCACGAGTCACAATTATTCGGCCTCATGTTTACGGGTTTAAATCTAACAATGCTGTTATTCTGAAGTCTCCACCTGCTTCGTGGTTCTCCTGTCAAGACTCGTATTAATTCTCCAACAAATCTTTGAGGACCTTGCAAACCGCATCCCCAACCTCACTACATTTGGCACTACCCCCGAGATCCTTCGTCCTAATCTCCAACCCACCACCCTCCTTGGTATCCAGGACCTTTGCAACAGATTGCTCAATCGCATCAGCTTCTTTCTCCAGAAGAAACGAGTATCGCAACATCATCGCCAGACTCAAGATCTGCGCTACAGGATTGGCAAGGTTCTTGCCCGAGATATCAGGCGCACTACCATGAACAGGTTCGTAGATTCCTTTGCAGGATCCTTCACCTGGAACGCCAGCGAGACTTGCGCTGGGAAGAACACCGAGAGTGCCTGTGATGCCCCCGGAGATGTCGGAGAGCACGTCGCCGAAAGTGTTGTCGGTGTGGATTACGCTGTTGTTGAAGCGCTTGGGATCGAGAACCATTAACATGGCGAGACTGTCGGCGAGTTGATGCCGGAGATCAATGTCGGTGAGTTCCTTGTTGAAGATATCTGTAGTCGCACGCCTCCAGAGACGACCACTCGCAAGAACATTGGCCTTGTCTGCACTCCAAACAACGGGCTTACTTCCATCATTCGCCTTCCCACTGCTCGTGTGGAGGATTCTCGCAACGGCTGCACTCACACGAGCCAATCTTTCAACCTCAGGTCGTGAATAGACCCAAAGATCGGACGCTTCGTCTTCATTCTCTTCCTTCTTACCAAAGTAAGCACCGCCGCAGTTCTCTCGAACAACGATGAACTTTGTCCCGGCTACAAGCTCAGCTTTGATAGGCGATGCGCTAACTAGCGACGGAACGAGAATCTCGCAAGGACGCAAGTTGGCGAAGGCGTCGAGGCGCTGACGTAGCTTTAAAAGTCCTGACTCGGGCGTTGGTTCGACGCCCGCCCATTCTGGACCGCCGATGCTGCCGAAGAGAACAGCGTCGCTGGCTAGTGCTTTTTCGAGGACAGCGTCTGTGACGGGAGTGCCGTGCTTGTCGATACTACATCCGCCAACGATGTCTGTGTCTCGCTCGAAGCGAATGTCTGGGCGACTTGCTTCAATTATGTCAAGGACTTTGAGGGCCTCGGCCATGATTTCAGGACCGACATGGTCGCCAGGGAGAATGAGGACGCGAAATACTTTGCTGTCTGACATGATGGGAGTGAACAAGTTGAAGTGAATGGTGAGATCGGGCGAGGGTCAGAAAAGGACTGCAGTCTACAAGATAATGGAAACAGTCTAGTATTCGGTCTGCCGATCTCGGAGTGATAATTATGCCCGTTGGTGGTTAATGCCGATTGTGAATGTGATTATGGATACAGCCAAGACTTTTTTATTCCTGTGACTGCTAAATTACCCCGCACTCACTAGTTCTGGCCCCCGTCTTCATTGGTTTCCTCTTCTGGAAGGGAGTGAAACGGAGTCTCCCACCCAAGTCACTAAAACGTGGGGAAGCCAATCACCACATAAAAATACAGACCAAGCAAGATAACACTCTCCCTCTCACTCAATCTACACACTCAACTCTTATCAAAATCTCACATTCAATCATCATGTCAGGCCGTCTCCAAGGAAAGACCGCAATCGTCACAGGCGGTGCATCAGGCTTCGGCAAAGGCATCGCCACGAAATTCATCTCC
The DNA here is from genome assembly GCA_002234255.1 of Fusarium sp. Na10. Classification (NCBI taxonomy): domain Eukaryota; kingdom Fungi; phylum Ascomycota; class Sordariomycetes; order Hypocreales; family Nectriaceae; genus Fusarium; species Fusarium sp. Na10. The sequence continues at coordinate 816 of NJCS01000529.1, read as the reverse complement.
GAAGGCGCCAATGTCATAATCACAGACCTCAACGAACAACAAGGCCAAGCCGTCGCCCAAGAACTATCCTGCTCTTTCACCCGCGCCGACGTGACCAACCCTGATGACTGGCGTCGCGTTCTTGAATTTGCTATTGAGAAGTACAAGCAGCTCGACATCGTCGTTAACAATGCTGGTGCAGCGTACTCCAAGAAACCAACTGAGGAGGTCACGCCCAAGGACTTTGATCTCGTGATGAATGTCAACGTCAAGAGCGTTTACTACTCTACGAACGTGCTGGTGCCGTACTTTTTGAAAGACGGCAGGCCGGGGTGTTTTATCCAGGTTGCGAGTACGGCGGGGATCAGACCTAGACCCGAGTTGACGTGGTATAACGCTTCGAAAGCGGCTGTTATTAATGCTACCAAGACAATGGCTGTTGAGTATGGACCCAAGCAGATTCGGTTCAACTCTGTTTCTCCCGTTGTTGGAAGCACTGGCATGTGAGTATTTCTTTACATCGGCGACGGGAAGTTTCTAATTGAGCGATAGGACACATCTGTTTATTGGCAAGCCTGATACTGAGGAGAACAGAAAGGGCTTCGTTTCTACAATTCCTATGGGCAGACCTTCGACACCTAGCGATATCGCCAATGCTTGTTGCTACTTGGCAAGTGATGAAGCATCTTTCATTACTGGTGTTGATCTCGAGGTATGGCCACTATCGATGAGCTACGATACACTGATACTAACATGAATCTTACAGGTTGACGGAGGTCGCTGTGTATAAGCTTAGGAACAGGGTCAGCACATTTAGTTAACGTATGTGATAAGCAT
>NJCS01000052.1:0-140737 GCA_002234255.1 Fusarium sp. Na10 | reverse complement strand
AAAATGCTATTATAAGTTAGTAATGTAATCTAAGTCTTACTATAAGTAATTACTAAAATACTTTATATATAAATATTTAAATATTTTATATTAAGATTTTATTTACTACTAACTTTTTATTATTATTATTAAAAGCTATTAACCCTTAAGTATTTATAGCCTTAACTACTATAAGTCTAACTTTTTAATTATTTTTAAATACTTTTTAATATAAGTTAATAAGCTTCAATTTATTGTAATAAAGTACCTTTATTATTATAATATACTTTTACTTTTTCTAATTCTTTTTTATTATATAAAAGTAACTAGTTTTATAACTATAGCTAGTACTACTTATATTTTTTTTTATTATATAAAAGGCTTTTTAATTCCTTAAAAGCTTAGTTAGCTTTTAAAAAACTTACGTAATATTAAATTTAATAAATAAAAACTAGTTAATTAATTCCTTAGCTAGCCTTTTATATATAACCTTTATTAATAGTAACTTTTTATTTTTTAATTACTTTATAACCTACTTCTTACTATATAACTTAAGTAAATATTTTACCTAGTCTTAAGTTTACCTTAGCTTAATATAGTAATTCTTTATATCTTTTTAAAAAGCCTTTTATATTTTTCTTTTAAATACTATTTATTACTATACAAAAAGCTTAATTAAAAAAAGCTAACTTACTAATAGCTTAGTTATTTAAGTCTTATTATTACTTTTACTTATAGTTAAGATATTTTCTTTAATAGGTATAGCTAAAGGCAGTATAAATTGCTATAATAAAGTAAGTATTATTATAGGTTTTTAATTATATAAAACTATAAGGCTATAGCTAACTTTTAATAATTCCTTATAGTTATACTACTTACCTTTTCTTCTATTAACTGCCTTTTATAACTATTAAGACCCTAAGACTAACTAGGCCTAGCCTATATAACTGGTATAAGCCTGACTTATGTACGGTAGTAAAGTTACTTTACAACAGATCAACTGCAATAGATAAATCAATTAGATCAGGGCCTAAGACGCGGGCTCACTCCGAGCAAGCTTGGCAGGCTAATTAAACAACAATAGCTTCGCTCCATCCAAAGGATCATAAATAACCCCTGATTGGCCTGGAAAGTGACAGCATTTGTGGGCACCAAGTACTCTGTAAATGCCTGTTTGCTTGACCAAGTCACCAAACCTAGTAGACGATGGGAGCTTGTCGGCGATGAGGCGTTTCTTCAGTTGCGCCCTTTTACTGGCAATCACACTGGCTGTGCTGCAATATGCTTGCTCTAATTAATGTGCTTATATTGAATGAACTAAGTTATTAGTTCTCAATTCTTTAAACTACGTACAAGAGACAAAGCCTCGACAGCTACCATCTATAAAGCACCTGTTATAGCCCTCTGACTCAAAACTTCAACATTCCTTGTCAAATTCTCCGCCATCTTGGACTGCTCACCATCAGTGATGCGCACAATGTCCTCCGCTGCACTGTCGCACCAATCCCTAAACTCCTCCTTTCCGCGCTCAAAGTCATCGTCATTCATAGCCGCCAGCGCCTCCATCTTATTGATCCCCGGGCGGATGTACTTATTAGACACAAGGACATACATGATAGCCACGTCTGCAGTAGCCGAGAAGCGTCCCTGCAGTTCAAATGCATTTCTGAGTAGATTCTGCTTGCTCCTCTCCCGGATCTTGTCGACGCTGTCTCCCTTGTCCAAGGCACGTTGAATTGGGTTCAGGAAACTCTGCAAGTTCTCGTTTACAGTCGTCGTGATGACGGTTTGCACTCGGCTGAAGAATAATGCCATCTCCTCGACTTCCTTCTTTAGCTCTGTTAGGCGGCGCATAGACTCCTCGAGAATCTTCATGATCTGCTCCTGTTTCTTGTTAGTATGCGCGTTGAAAGGGACGACAAGACGTACTAGTTCAATCTTCTCAGAGCATAGACGCTGAAGCTCTGCATGGGTCTTTGCGAGATCGTGCTTAGCTTTCGTGAGGCTGTGATGACTGATCGAGAGCTTTTCGGTCTGTTTGTCAAGTTCCTCCCAAAGCTTCGACTCGTTCCCTCTGGCTTCGTCCAATTGGGCCTGCGCCATTCGTCTCTGCATCTCTCGGTGCTCTACTGCTTTGGCAATATAGGCCTTTCTTTCATTCGTGATACTCTCAGAATGTTCCTTACGGTGCCTGTTCTCAGCTGCGACCTCGCTGTCGCTGGAGCCAAAGAGATATCCCCATCCTTTGGTGAATACGCCCTTTTCTCCTGCGAAGAGTTAACATATGATTGACGGCAGTTGGAGATGAGCTCTTACCACGACTTGGTGCTGGTCGATCTGGGACGAAATCCCGCGCATGGATCATATCGGTCCATGCAGATGGTTCCTCAATAGGTGGCCGATCAAGAAGAGCATTCAACCTTCGCTGGGCGTCTTCAACCTGCCTCCGGGCCATTTGAAGCAACTTCTGTTGCTCTTGGATGGCTTGCTTGGCATCTTCTTCCTCTCTCTCCCTGGCTTGTCTCTCTGCGTCTGCCATGACAGCATCGACCGTGTTTTGAGTTCGTTTCTCTTCAGTCATCGCTAGTAATTGTCAGTAATTGAAGATCATTAGATACCATTTTGGACGTACACCCCGCATCTTGCGAGTTCTTAAGAAGATGCATAATCACTCTCTCCCAATACTCAAACTTCTTGGTGATAGCTTCAGCATCAGCTTTGAAGTTCTCAGCGTTAGTTTCCAGTCGCTTCATAGCTCCTGGAAGATTATCCTCAGCGTCTTCCAGATCGCTGAGTAAATCGATGATGTAGGCGATGGTGCCCTCAGGCGCAATCATGCTGCGAGCGACACTTTGGAGGTTGTTCATGCGTTTCTGCGCGTCAAGGAAAGCAAGTCTACCGATGTCCGCACAGTGCTGTAGATTTGTACGAAAAAACTCTGATCTTCACTTGCGTCAGCCATTCATCCCAGTGCGGACAGGATACTTACGGGAGCAGACCGATGACTTTCCCAGTCTCATCCGTGATCTCCTTGTCCCTCACCTTGATGTTGGTAGCCTCGCGCACAGCCGCCGTTTTGAGACACAGAGCCATGATGGAGATGGCATTCGGGGCATGGGTAAGGGGCTTTGCCCACTCATTGCCCATGAGCAGGTCACTTGCCTTGATGGTCTGAACGACGTCTCGACATGACATTTGAAGAGCAAGAGTATAGTTGGCTCGCTGCTGGGCTTGACGGTCATAGTCGGACTGACCAACACCAAAGGCAGACGGCTGACGAAAGTCCTCCGGATGAGACGGATAGTCTGAGCTGCTGGCTGCCCTTCGGCCTTGATCAAAAGTCATGATTTGTGAATGAAGAGGGAATGGCTTCAGTGAATCGATTGCTCTGCGGATTGATGGTGTTCATGATTTCAAGAGACGACGCTCCCTTTTATCGCGAGGTGGCCTTGGACATGCGGCTGTTGGATGGTGATCTGCCTCATGCGCGGTTCGCATACGCTCGGGCCTCCACAATATCAGCCTGGCGTAGAGTCTAGGCCAAGAAATCAGCCCATCGATGCAAGCCGTCAGAGATATCACATACTGCGCACTCTAGAAATGCTTGCCAAAGTCACCAGTACCTCGAGGTTCATTCAGTGCCACAAACAATAACAAGTATACTGCAACTTTAAATGGCTTCCGGCAGAAACGTGTCTCGTCTAATGGCTCACTAACTTTCTGTTCTGTAACCTTGTTGCCTTAATGCATGCGAGCTGGCAGATGCAGCTGAACCAAGAACAAGAATATCACAGTGCCCATGTCGTGACGGACTGTACAGATGATTTCTTTCAGAGGTGTTTGCTTGATCGTTCGCTTCAAATTCACAAGCAAGGGGGGTTTAGTATTAGTTGATTGGTTACAAAACGCCTGTGCAGTAGCTACCCAACATGGCTGACGTTGCTGCACGGGCGTTATGTCTAGCCAATCAGCTACACGCAAGTCAAACCGAATGATTACCCCTCTATGAAACTGTGAAGCCATTCACTGCCATGATGTTGTCTGCCTTGCATCGAGACTTAATTCAAACGCCAAGTTCAGCCTCATTATGCAAGGCAGTCAATATACTCCAATACCCGTATCAATATAGCCAATAAACACTTTGATCACCTACGGAAATCACACGCCTTCATGCCACAACTGAAGCCTGCACCGTTGAAGCGGTCTTGACCTAGAACGATGTAGCTGGTGGTGGCCTAGAAGTAGCCAATTACTGGAATGAATACACACGTAGCTGAAATCGAACCTTATCAAATACTGAGTCGCTGAAACCGGCATATGAATATCTGCTCTCATAATTTATTATATTAGGCCAGACTTATTGTCCGAGTTGAGCATTTTGAGGGCTTTCTCAGTCCATTTTCCTCACATGTATGCCCATTAGCGCCTCAATTTGCCCAGCATCAACCTTTTTCCAACAATGGATAGCCTTTCCAATAACGTATCCAATATCCAGGGCTCACTTCAATCTGCCAGGGAGCGACTCAGTTCTCTTGATGTCACTTCAAAGAACACTGTCGCTGCAGAGGTCGCCACTGTTCGCTCCTCTCTTCAGAATAGTCTCAGCAAAGCGCAGCATGCCAAATTGCAAATGAGCTCATTCTTATTATTAGTTGAGAATGTCGAAGATCCAACCACCATCAACATGACTCCTCAGATTTCTTGGTTGGCTCGATCACTCGATGGCATTACTGCTTCCATCACCAAAGCTGAGGCATCAGCAGATAGCGCGCTACAGTCTACAATGGATTTCACCTATCACGTGATGGATGTCGGACGAGATGTCGAGGCCCAGGATGATCTGCTCGATGAATGCCAGTCGCGAGCAAAAGGACTCGCTAACCAGGCAGAGAGCTCTCTCACCTTGAGTGAAGAAATTCTGGCGCAGACACAAAAAGATGCTAGCGCCAAAGAAGAAGAAATTCGTATCAAGACTCGCCAGGCGAATGAGAAGAGGACTAGGAAAGCAGACCTTGATCGTGAGATATCGCAACAGAACGGACAGATTGCAGAGACGCACAGACGCCGTGAGAGTAAGAAGGAATCGGCAGGCGTAGGACTGGTATGCACTCGCATTTGCACGTCTAAGAGATTTGACTAATTAGAAGACAGATGCTGACCGGAATCGGCCTCTTAGCTGCACCTTTCACCGCAGGGGCATCCTTGGGACTGGCAGCAGCCGGGGCCGGATTTGCTGGGTGAGAAACATACGCAGAGTATCGAACAAAAAGCTAACACATCATAGTTACAAGGGCGTTCGTGTATCGGATCTAAAGGACGAGATTGTCGCCCTTCAATCCAGGGTGTCCGCTTTGAATAGAGAGATAACCCAAGATCAGCAGGTTATCTCAAACCTTGAGATTGAGCAGCGCAACTTGCAAAGCCTAGTATCGCAGTACCAGCGCGATATCTCATCCCGTCGATCAACGCACCAGCTCTACCAGAAACAAATCGCAGAGGCTAACCGGGTAGAGAACGACATCACAGCGCTCAAAGGTGTTGCAGAAGCCACCATATCCAACATCAACGACGTCAACTCAGAGCTACAGGATGTTAAAGAGTGCTTGGATGAATGCAGATCTCTCTTACAGGCCAAGTCAGTTGACTTGTCGACCTCGGCGACCTCTGTTGATTGGATCATTGGTGCGGTCGGTAGGTGCACTAGAAAGTTTCGTGCAAAGGAGTTTGAGAGACAGATATCGCTTATGCAGCAAGTTGCTGAGGTACTTGATAAGGTTGAACAGGAAGGCCAACTACTTTTGTCAAGTCAGGATATGGCTTTCCTGGATACAAAGCCTTGGGGTGATGTCAAAGGACTAATCGTGGAGGAAAATGAGACGATTCCTGAATTGATTTATGCCAAGTAGTCTTGGTAATATGGCGTCGGATAGTAAATATGTTTCAAAGGTTCTAGTCCCCGTCTGGTGAGCTATGATACATGAAATTTTCAGGCGCAGGTAGCTGAACAAGACACAAAGTAAATATGAAGAAATAATATGATAGTAAATAGTAAGCTTTAAATATTATACTTAGGAAAACATCCTTATATGACCACTTCATACATTAATCTAGCCACAATCCCTTCTTGTTAGTCAGCCCAATTTACACAAGGCTCTCTATTTATACCTTTTGCTAAGATGCCCTCATTCGGCATAACGTTAGGCTTAAAATTGGTGACCCAGCTTGATCTCCATATTCGGGTGACGCTCGCTCAACGCCTTGAGTGCGAAGAGGCTTTTCCGGCTGGGATCCCGCTCTTTCAGATAGGTTCCTGGCTTGACACCGTTGTCCCAGCCCCAGCGGGTATGGCACACGTCGCCTGTCATGAGTACCGGACCTGCTGGGGTGCGAGCGACAAGAGAAATGTGTCCCGTGGTGTGGCCAGGGCTATGAATAGCGAACAATGTGCCGTCACCGAAGACGTCGATTACTCCCTCAAACTTATCGTCCGCGTCTCTAGGTATGTCGAACTCTTGCAGCGGCGGCCGCCCAGCAAGAAGGCGATCGTTGGTACCTTGGACAGCCACATTCATGAACAACCCGGAATCTGCCTCATGGGGTCCAATATAGATGGGCACATCCTTCGGAATCTCTGGCAGTCCTGAGACGTGATCAAGATGAAGATGCGTCATAAAAACCCCTTTTAGAGCTGTGCCCTCAGCGTCGATGATTTCCTTTGTACTTTGCTGAGCCTTCATGTCACTTATACCAGCATATTTCCGCAAGACTCAACCAACTCCTGCTTCTTTAGGGTCAGACACAAAACGTCGTGATACGCCTGTGTCGACCAGAAAGAAGCCCTGAGAAGGGTGCTGTATAACGTGGGCAAAAATCTTGATTGGCTCACGCCGTTCTTTGAGGCCTGCTTGCACGGCCTTTGGGTCATTCAGATTGAGTAATCCGGACAAGTCGGCCACCCAGTCGGCAGCGATTGTCTTGATCTCGATTGACCCTAGTTGGTCCATCAGGCGCTCCATGACTCCCGAATTTACTGGGGTGCCGAGCTTTGCCGGGGTAGTCGGGTGGTTTGTAGCTTTGAAGGTGAATAGACCCATGATGCTTCTAACTCCTCTTTGCTGGCCTGTATTTGCTTAGCTTGATACTTCTGTACTCTGAGTGAGTAACCTACTTTAAGAACCTCTGTCGATTTATTTGTTTTTGGTACAGTTGTCTACCGATGACGTTGAAGATGGCGTATGAATGCAGGAAGTATGTATATAGTCTTGGTTTCTCTCAGAACTATAGGTAAGTGATTGAGCCATAGGCTGTTATACATCATATTTATACTTTTAACATCAAACTTGCTTTGCTCCTGGGAGCAGTATTTACGAGATAACTTCCGGACATCCGTACTAGGAAGGCCAATGCTGGATTCAGGCAGCAACATGGCTATGTAATTGTAGTGTTTTAGTATTGTTAGCTTGAACCAAAAAGGGTCGTTAGAGCGAGCCTTGAATTTACCACGTACGTTCTGGAACCATCAAGTAAGTATGTTGAGCGTGCACGCGCTTAAGCCACAATAGGTCACCACTTATCTCTAATCGAGGTGATACAGCTTATCAAGGATGGGATTGCCATTTGCGAAGATCTCGATGCCACGGCAACCAGCGTCAAGTCCTCCTCAAATCCAGATCTGCCTTCACATGAACAACCCACAGCCTTTAATAACATGTTCGAGGTCTCCACCAAAACGACAGAGGCTATCGCAAGGAGTTTATATCAAACCGTGAGATACCACGTCGTTGAACTGGTCTCTAGCCTCGTGGCTTTTACTGAGGAAGGTGGCGGAACTCCCCACGAACTTGATTATCAGTTCAATCCGTCCATGGGGTATACGGTCCTCGAGCAGGTTTGTGGGGAGATTTTCGCCGTTCTAGACCTCAAATGTGAGTATAATATAGAGGCAGACCGGATAGGAACCGCTTACCGAGCATATAGCCTATTTTGGCCTCTACTTGTCTTACTATTATCTTACAATCACCACCGCTTTACTGTGTCAATTAGATCCAAGTCCGCCAATGCTCCGCAAAGTCCGCACTAATCAAGTCGTAGCCAACTGATGCGGTTCAGTAACCCTTGCGTACTATGGAGACTTGACTGTGATGGGTCTCGTATGGGCGGCCGCAGTATCCGCCTCGCATGCGAGTGTCGCGGCCCTGGAATATTTTAGCGTTTATATCATTGCCTGGGCGTGCAAATTGAGGGACTTGGCTTCAAGTGGAACGCGGCCGCACCGACCGCACCGGGAGTTGATTCGATGAACTCTGTTTCAGTGTTGTGAGTTTTGACCCATCACCGGACTTATCGGGGAATGCAAAAGAGGGCAAGCTATGTGAGGAGTTCGCGCCACTTGTAGATCAATACAGACTGCTAATGACCCTACGCTATCTGAAGTAGTCCCATGGCAACCGTCAGTAGAGCCACAAAAAGAAAAGTAGGAATATAGGCATTCTGCAGGTCCGTCTTGTTGACAAAGACTAGCCAAAAAACCACAAATATTCCACCCAAAATGATGTAAAAACACAGCCACGCCAGGAACCTCTGCTGAGAAAATCCCATCTTCGCATGCAGGCCCCAGCCAGGTTCCGAAATACTTTTCAAGAAAGGAGGAGGGTTTCTCTTCTTGGGAAGCATATCGATGGTGAATGTTTCTCCTCTGCCCCTCTTTGGATCACAGAGTCCAGATACCATCCGCAACGCCGCTGCTCTGGTATGAACGTCGTGAGGCAAAGGGACAGAATGATGGTAGAACGGAGTAGCGGGTGGAGGAAGTCCTTCCTGAATGGGACTGACTTGGTCTTTGTTCTCCCAAATTACAATGAACTATCAAGTTAGTATAGTTTTCGATTGAAGGAAGTTTCTTACCTGGACGAAGTCAATCGCGGTACAACGCTTCCATGAGAAGAGTCGGCGAACCCAGCCCTCTGTGCTACGAATGGCCTTGTTGACTTGATGATACAGTTCTTCGTCGTCTAGCGTCTCTGCATTCTGAATTGGGGAAAGGTATATCTCTTTTGGCTCTGTGAAGTTCCTCTCAATGCACCAGTAAATGTCTTTCGTATCTACGGACGTCAGTACCGTGGAAGAGAGGTTGCTTGCCAGGGTATTGGTGCCGATAGAAGGCTGAGATGGTTGTCCGAGATTGGCGGGTCGTGTAGAAGAACTTGGCTTAGCAGCTTGCGTTGCCTTGAGACCTGGCCGTGTAAGAGGGAGAAGGGGTATGTTGTTTGTAGCCACAGGAAAGCATGTTGCTTTGTAGCGATCAAACTCATCCCGAGAAAGAGCTAGAGCGAGCTCAACTTCATGCCACTAGGAAGTATTATTATGAGACAACTTGTTAGCAAACTACCTATACAGAACTTACCTTCCAAGTTGCCATGTAGCCGCCGGCATCCAGCCTGGGTAGTGGTTGACGGAACGGGGCCCAATCTATTGGCCGACCAGTCCATTCCTCAATTTTGAGTCTTAAGGTATCGAAGCGTGAGCGTGCCAAACGCTGCGCTGGAATAAATTGAGCCACTCTTACTCCGTCATTGTAGCTAATGTTTGGGAAGTGGTTCTGAAACCCATTAGCTATGAAGTATCGACTGACAACAAACACACCTCTGCTAAATTCTCACAAACGAGAGCTATAGTAGGTCTCAACGCTGACTTGGCGAGCATTTCCTTGATTACCGATTGCAACATGCCCGCTCGGTCATCTTTGTACGCCATCCGGTCAATGAACTCGAGAACCTGACCTTTGACCTGCTCGCCATCGTCGAAACGAGTGTCATTGAAGCCGTCAGAAGATATTTTGTCTTCTGTAGTTGTAATGTAGTCACGAAATGCGGCCACACCAACAGAACCTCCGCCTACTAGATATGCAAGCATCTCTGTAAATACGCATCCAAATTTCCAGATATCATTAGCCATCAAATCTGATGCAGAAGGGATCTTGATTCTTGCGCTTGAGTCATCCCCTAGCATGGGAGACGCGTTCCGAACTTCTGGAGAGTCATACAGCCAAGCTGATTGACGAGCTCGACTGTCCTGCTCCCAGGTTCTGGCTCTAGACAGGTCGATAGACAGCCCAAAATCTGTAAGCTTGAGAGAAAGTCCATTGCCAGAAGGCTCTTCATAGATCAGGATATTTGATGGCTTGATGTCGCGATGTGCCATATGAGCAGAGTCGTGAAGGTAGGCGACTGCACTTGAGAGCCCAGGAATCTGGCCCCAAAGAGAATCAAGATTTCGGTTTCGAATGGGAACTGGGACATAGTAATCTCGGAAGAGACGTTTCAAGTTCCAAAGAGCTAGTGGAAACAGAAAGTTGAAGTGTTGTGTCGCACCCATCTCGGATCTGAAGACAGCGAGTGTCTCGATCAAGTGAGGATGATTCAAGCTCTTGAGCCTCTTCAAGGATTCATATTCGGCCCAGAATTGCTCAGGGCTCGTGGATTCATGTAGACGTTTGACAGCACACTATACTGTTAGACACAGCAACCTTGGAGCGATGGCAGACATACCTTTCGAACGACATCTTTCGAACCGGAAAGACGTCCGTTAAGTGACAGGCGAGTCTCTACCCCGAATACCTTGGAGGTCTCGCCGCTTTCAACTGGAGTTGCGTACAAGCCTTGCAAAGTTCTTCCTACCTCGTCCGTTGTGATGTTCTCAACGACGACTAAGACTTGATCCGGCGTCGCATGCGCCTTGGGTTCCATCGAAGGAACAATCTGCGTCATGGAATCGAACAACGGGATTTGACTTGTATCAGGAACCTCAGGCTCCTCGGCTGTAAGTCTAGACGAAGACTGACCGGGGGATGAAACTTTTTTTCTAGGCCTTGCTTTGACAATAGGCTGTCGCTTCTCGATAGAGGCATTGACCACTTCGTTCTCCTGACGGATAAGCCGATATCGTTCACTCGCTATATAAATTTCCTTTTCCTCATCATACCTAAGAACTCGGGGAGTGTTCACAACATACTTGTCGTTTGAGACCTAAGAAATGATCAGCTGGTGGTAGCGATAAGGCTCGGGAGTGATATACCTGCACTGTGTAGTCCCCCTTAAAAAGCTTATCTAGAACCTTTCGTAATGCTAAAAGTTCAATATACGGGCTATCCATCACGAATCTTACCTTCTTGTTTCCAGTCATTCGACGCATTATTACAATAAACTCGCCGAATGCCGAGGTTGTAAGTGTAGCAATCAAGGTTGAAGGTTGCGGTGCAGTATTGTATTTAGGCAAACTCGGAACCCCGCAGCTGTAAGATTGATCGGAAGTACACATCCTGTGGCTGAGACATACTGCAGCTGAGAACTCCTGATGACGGATCATGACTGGCTCATCTCCCCGCACGACAAGCAAGGTAAGAGTTGGGCGCTTACTGATACGCGTGGCGTTCAAAGGGCCACTGAGACTTGCTCTGAACGCGTCACCAATATTTGACTGAAAGATGTCGGTTTTATGGGTAAGCAGGAGAAAGGTTGATAGCAGCCTGGACTTTGATACATAACGAATTGAGTGCCCAGCGGCGGAATCGGTTACATCGTACCCTACAAAAGTTGCCTAGAAGACAATGCCAACGAGGTATAATACCCTCCCAAGAGGACAGTGTAGGAACAACAGAGACCTAAGATACTGGGCCCTGAAACGGCCGAGGCAATGGGTCGCAGCCTTATTTACGTGATAACAGAATACCGATTCAGTAGACAAGTGCAATTTAATAAATCACATCCAGCACAACCTGACGAAGCCTTGACCTTTAGACACTCAAACAAGCTTGAGGTTTCCAACAGAATAGCCACACATCTGATCAGGAGACTTGCTACGAACTCCCCCAGGACCAGTCCCTTCAATCTTGGACCAGTCAATCTTGAGCCAAGGCTTCTCACCAAAGTCCATCGCGTTAGGCTCCCAGTCAAGAAGAGGGTTGGTTCCAGAGTCTTTCTCAACTTGAAGAGCCTGCTTCCAGGGCTGAGCCTTGGCTGGCTGGGGGCAGACGAGATCGCAATCCCCGACAGAGCTTTCGCGGGTCATGGGTTCGTCTTCGTAACGCTTCTTGTCGGCGTCGGTAGGGCGACCGCGAGAATGTGAACGAGTTCTCTCCATTGTTGCGTCTGTGAGTTGTCAGTAAGAAGTCTTGAAGGGTGGATGAGCTACTACCTGCAGAATTGATAGTGTAGTGTGATTGAGTGTTGAAGTTGGGTGAACAATCAGTTTGAACATCGACCAACTTGTTCTTTTATCATTGAAGCAGAGCCTCAGATCTGAGCATCCAATCAAAGTCGGGCAGGATATCACAGACTTGGGAAATCTGATCCGCAACTGATTGGATACTCAAAAAGGAGTACACCCATTTGCGCTGATGTTGTCCAACCACATTGGAGTCCCACGCCGAGATAATCAACGGATTTGTCTCTGCAGTAGTGTCTGTATGGAACTGATCATGAGGTCTTTTCCCGCCAATGGCGAGGTTCTACCCCGCTTCAGTTGAGGCTCTGTGAGGATGATCGGTTAGAATCTGCCAATCAACTGGATAAGACCACAGCCTGATTCGTGACTTGAAGACTTCGGTCCCGAGATTTCTGCCCGTGCGGTTCCAGGTTTCAGATGCATGTCAGCATTCCATTCGACACGGAGATCGAGGCATATCTAGGAGGTGCAGATAAGGACAGCTTCACTTGGTGGTAATTATGGCTGAGATCAGTTAATATAAATGAATTCGCTATTAATTCAACAAATGCTCGTAGAGACTTCCCCAAGAGTGATTTTGCACGTTCTATACCTATCCAATTACATACACCCTGAGTTCAATGCTCTCTCGTATCTCCTCCGCGACAGCAGGGTCCTCATCAAAGAACGAAGTATGTGGCGTATCTACCATTATCAGTACATCCCTCAACGAGGCTCGGCACTTACACATGGCAACATCCTCAGTCCTCGCCAAAGAATCCATCGTCTTGATCAGCCAAACCTCCTCATCAGATTGGTCACTAACGTAGTACCATTTATGATCTGGTGAGTAAGAGAAAAGGATATTCTCACTCACAACGTGGGGGTAGACCAAATCGCTGCGATGACCGTCTTTTTCATCACATGTGTGGTAATCACAAAGTGTGAGGGGGTACTGACGGACGGGCTTGAGGGGTTTCCAGACACTAGGTTGTTAGAGGGGATTGTACTTAGAGGGAGGCTTACTTTATTATTCTGAAGCGTTGTGAGAGAATTGATGGGGCTTGGGAGCCGAAGTCATGTTTGATCTTGGCGATTGTTCCTTCATAGGTTTGGTCTGTAGACGAGGTTAGTTTGTCAAGCATAGAGGTATTTGGATCATACCGTTGTGAGCGACTTTGCTGGGTCTACCGATGTACCCTTTCTCATCTTCAGGTGCAGAGCCTCGTGGTTGACTCTGACGGACCTACATTTATTAGTACTGTCCAGAAAAAGCCACGGAGACATACGATGTGATCAAATACACAAACTTTGACATGACTCCCAAGAACCTCTTTCATAAACTTGACCACAGCAGGATATCCCTCTTCTTGAAATGAAGGACCGACATTTGGGAACTGGTGCTTCCATTCAACTAACTGAAAGCCGTTTTTGTCCAAAGTGAAGTCGGATTCATGACCTCTGATGTCAGAGATTTGGACCCGCGCACTCGTGTTGATGACATTTGTGTTGGCGATTTTGGTCTGAGTAAAGGGGATGTTTGAGTAAAACGGCTTCTCGGTTGCCCATTTCGGATCTGAGGCGTCGAAGAATTGGAGGGTCGCCGATTTGGATGGCAGGGAGTCTAACTCGACAGGCTTGTCGCGCGCATTTAGTGTAACGTTTGAAGCTGCTTCAGTCATGGTAACTTGGCCTCAATTACACCATGAATCACACTGAGAATTAAACAGCTCTCATGAATTTATCGTCAAAAACTCACTTCACAAAGCCAGAGTCAAGAGCCTCACGGATTGTCCCCGCACATGCAAGTAAGCAGCCAGCCTGCTTGAGCCATCCACTACAACCCTGCAAGTTCCCAACTGGTGTCTCATATCATTTAATTCACGCATCTCTACCTAATGAGAGCACTTCCCAGAACACCACCACGAAATGAGGCCCGAAAGCCATTTGACGCGCGCACTGTCTTCTTCACACAGTAAGATCCTCGACCCGACAATCACTGAAGCAGCGGCGGAGCCTTTCTCGGACCGAAAGTAACCTCCCATGCGTTCATGAACTTGAGAATCTTGGCTTCTTGGTTCTTGGCCGCGAGGACAGCGAGGCCGAAAGGGCGACCGTTGAAGTCTAGGTATCCGAGGGGAACATTTCCGACGGGGTATCCTGAGATTGTCAATAAAAGTCGATGAATTCGAATTGTGGAGAAAACATACCGCTTCCACTGGCATACGCCTTGATAGCAGTGTCGCTTGATCCGACAATCACGTCAACACCGTACTCCTTGAAGATGCGATCCAGTCCATCGTCGCGCGCAACCTTTCGGAGGTGAGCTAGGTTCTTCTCGTAGTCTTCAAGCGAGATATCCGATTCTTCTGCGTCGATTAAGAGTCCCTGGTCATCATAACCTGAAAGATTAGCCGGGTCATGCATCGAGATGACAACATACCAGGAGGCATTTCGAGATCGGGATGGGCTTTGTTGAACTCGATAAGATCTTTGAGGGAATGGATCTTTGAGTTTTCAGCCGACTCGAGATATTTGTTGAGGTCGTGCTTAAAGTCGGCCACTATTTTGTCAGTACAAGGTGTCAATTGGCGGACATTGACTCACTCATGATGACACCCTCACTGTCCTTCCCATCAAGCATGAAGCACTCAGATGGGGGCGGCAGAGGAACGTCGCCGACATACTTCTTGGCCAGCTCCTCCATCTTGTCATACGCAGCTTGGATCTCGGCGTGCTACAAAGTCAGCAAGCCCAGAAAAGCAGGGGCAAACTCACCATCTGCGTTGTCGCACTCTCAACAGGCTTCAGGTAATCCGCCCCTGGCCACCATTTCTTGAAGTCGATCGTCGCAATCGACAGCTCATCCCAAGATCCCCCCATAGTCGCAAACTCATCGGTCCCCGAGATAACATCCAGCAAAGCGGCAAGGTCGCATGGTGTCTTGGCCATAGGTCCAGCTGAGTCCATGGTATGACTGATAGGGATGATTCCAGACTGAGAAACTCGCCCGATTGACGGTTTGATCGTGTAGAGAGCGGCACGAGATGCGGGTGATACGAGGGATCCGTCGGTTTCGGTGCCGATGGAGAGGGGGGCGTAACCTGCGGACACTGCGACTGCTGAGCCTGCAGAAGAGCCGGAGGGGTTCTGAACTGTCAGTATTGGATGCGGCGAGTCACGGGATACTCACGCTGTGACCGTTGTTGCTGTCTTCGGGGTCGATGCCACCGCGAACGTAGGCAGATTGACATTGGCCGCCTTTACCGGACCAACCGCTCGGGAGGTCGTTGCTTCTGAATGGAGTCAGTCGCGCTTCATTCGAATAGCTTTCAGACGTACCGATAATATGCCCATTCCTGAAAGGTTAGCGAGGTTAGCGACAGGGGACTGGGAGACTCACACTGAGATTCGCTTTACCGATGATGATGAGACCTGCTTGAATGAGTTTGTCGACGAGATCGGCATTCGAAATCGGGGCCATGCCATCCAATGCCCGAGAACCGCAGGTCGTCTCCATTCCTAGCTCAGGAACCGTCGCGATATTGTCCTGGAATGTCAGTTTTGGGCAACACATCGACAACAAAGTCATACCTTGATCACAATCGGGATCCCATGCAAACGCCCCCGAACCTTGCCATCCTTTCGCTCCTTATCAAGCGCCTCCGCTCTCTGCCGCAGCTGATCTTTCGGCACCATACTCAACATCGCATGAAGGTACTTGTCATGCTTCTGAATCATCTCAAGGCTCTTCTCCACCAGATCAACACTTGTGAAGTGCCCATCCGTCAATCCAGAGGCGAGGCTTTTGGCGTCTATAGTAAGGAGATCGGGCAGAGTGCGACTCTGCGAAAGAAAGGGCACCATTTGGCGGAGATTTGCCCAAGTGAACATGATGTAGAGTGTAAAAGAGAAGAGGGAAATGAAGGCGATAAAATGGGACTGATGTAGAGCCATGCCTCGCATTCTCGCGGTGGTGAGGAGAAGCCTTATAAAGGTGAATGCGGCAGGCTGATGCAATTAACCGAATCCACGTGATTTTGGTGCAACATTCGCAGTGCTAGACAGTGAATTGACCAAACCACTTATTGTTCAAATGGGCCTTTGGACATCAACGTCTCTAGATCTGTTGGACCTTGCAGACTCATAAAAGCATCCAAATCTTCGATCGAAATGTCTTGGGGGCCATTATTTGAGTTTTCCAGTAATCGCTCTTGGACTGGTTTGTCACGAAAATCTGACAGATATCGATCTAAGCAGAATGTCTTGACGGAACAAGGCTCAGAGGGAGACTCTTCTCCAAATGAGCTGAATGAACCGGCTTGTGCTTTTGTTGATGACATAATGTTCTAAGCGGTCAGTATGTCCTAATTCTCTCAGCGACTCTCATACCCACGTACTAGTTTGTGATCTTGTACATGAATGTACGAACAGATTGATACGTCAATACATCACCAATCTCATCTGAACAGACCCCAACTTTAATATAATTCACAAAAAGGCTCATTCACAGACTCGAGGTCTGCCGATTTCCCAATCAAGTAACGTAGCCTTACATTTCACTCATTAATATGTTTGGCTCTCATCTCATCTTGCTTTTCTCTCTTGACACTTCATCGGGCTGACCCATGCAACAACTGATATTATCCATCTACTGAATCGTGTCACCGATTTCCCAAAGGGGAAGACATCAGGCAGCTGAAGACGATGACGAGGGTAAGCATCGCCTGTTTCACTTTTGGAGAGTCTTGACGCCCGATGAACATCTTGTCAATTACTAATTACCCCAAACTAATGCAGTCGTGGTTAATCCCTCCTCATCACCAGGCATGATCATAGGTTCAGCCCCGATAACTTTGAACCCAACAGACGTATACAGCTTGATCCCCATTGGACTCCCAAAAACCGTAGCGACAAATCCCTCGCGCTCTGCCTTTTCCATTCCGTATTTACAAAGAGCAGCTCCGCAACCTCGTCTGCGATAATCTCGATGCGTCGCGAGATTAACAAGATGTAGTTGCATGCTACCGAATTGACTGAAATGCATGTCATAAACTTCTTCTACGCGCGATGCAAAGTACCGCATGTGAGGCAGGTTTGCATCACGACGTTGGAGGTCGCCCAAAACACCAGGTTTGACTGGGTTGTTAGCTAGGATGTGAAAATTGAGGCTGACATACCTGGTTTGACACCACTAAGACCAGAGACATCCCAGATTCCCAAGGCGACAATCCTTTGCCCAGCCTCTATGACAAGAATGTCGTAGCTTTCAGGCTGTTTCAAAAACCCCTCATACTCGAGTCTGGTCCACTTCCACTGATCTTCAAGGTATTCATGGCGATATGGGAATCGGTAATCTCGTTCTGGATCATCAGGAAAGGCTTCAATAGCAAGTTTTGTGATGCCGTCCAGGTCATCAATCGTAGCCTGCCGCATACGCAGTTCCTGGTCGATTGTTCGCTCCATGGTTATTGTAATTCCCACTGTGGCTGGTTGATTCGTCTTTTAATGGTGGTTGTCATCAAATGTTTCTGTCTCAAAAGAGTAATCGGTAGGTGAGACTGCAGATCTTTGCTCTTTATGGTAGTCGGTAGAAACAGCGTCTGACAAGTCACGCCAGCTCGGGATCCATGCCTGATGTGGAAGTCGGTAGAGGCCCTGAATATTTAGTTCCCGACCCCACAACTTTATTGCGTGGACCTTTTGTACCGATTACTGAATTAAGCAAAATGATTGAGAACGGTAGGTTCTTTTGTCTGTGTCTGTGTTTGACTTTTCTGACTGTGATAGTGGACTGGTTTGAAGTGATTGAGAATCTGGAGGAGGATTTATTTGATGGTGACGACTGGCTCTCGGACCTTTTACGCGATGAGCCCAAGGATGGCGTCAACGTTGACGTGGAACCTGTTGAAGGTGTTCCGGCCACCGAATCTGCCGTGGCTGAAGAGTTGACTTTGGATCCGTCACTGTTGACCCTCCCGACTTACACGAACTATCCCCGCAGTTACACTCAAATCTTTGAGACCCATGACCTTCCGATGAATCATGTGTTTCCGAATTTGACTCTGCAACAAAGTGTCTCTACAGAAGATGAGATACGACTTACACCGAGCACCAACTCGATCTTGACTCCGTCTGGGTCAAGTGCGCATTCTCAAAGTCCTCCGAGGACAGTCAAGACTCAGAAACGCAAACCACGATCAGATCGTAAACCAGATCGATCAGATGTTTTGACTACAGATCTTGTGAGATACCTGAATCAGTGTTGTTCCCGCTAACCTTTCAGGCTCCCAAAACAGAGTACAAACACGATCAAGGCGGCAACCTGCAGGGTGTATTCACTGTATCTGGACTGAATACTAGAGTTAGAGGTCCATTCACTGAAGAAGCTCGAAAGGCCACTGCGAATGCAAGAAAGAGAGGTGTTTGTGAAAAGTGTCGCGGCATGAAAGTCCGAGTAAGTTGCAAGGCATTTGAGTGATCAAGCTAACTGGCCAGTGCATAATGCCAGAGAATCCATATGAACCATGTGTCAGATGCTCAAGACTGACAATTCTGAAACGTCCATGCATCAGAGTCAATCTTCACGAGCTTCCATTGCACCGACTTGGTATGTTCCTCTATCGGTGGTTGACCAAGCTAACCTTTTAGGCTCTACACGCGACAACAAGCTGTACGAGTGGCTGTCTATCAAAGATGTCATGAACGCAAAGCTAAACATCGACCTCGATCGACATACCATCAAGCTGACCCAAGGATTCGACTGCGAAGTTGAAGTCATTGTATCAAAGTTTCAACCTCTACCCGGTGACAAGACTTCTTATCCCTGGAGAGACTCTGCAGGGAACCAACGAATGCTCGAGTTACCGCACTACTACATTGCCGACATGGATAGTCATCAGAGGGTCATTGATGAATACAACCAAAAGTCGTACAAAGTGTACATTCAGAGACTGCTCAAAGGAAAGAGTCCGTTGATGATTTGGACACTCCAAGAGGCGATCAGGTTTTCGGAACAACACAACAGCTCCCTTGTCAAAGATAGTCTGCGTCTTTGGGCAGGAAGCCGACTGACTGAGCTCCCGTGGATGATCTGCGGCGAGCATACCCTCGGTCAATTTCCAGTTCAAGATCTCGAATGTCCCCGTAGCGGTACGATACCGATTCCTCCAATCATGGACACGCAGATGGACCATCTTGTCATCAAAAACATCATGACTCCACTCCGTCAACGGATCCTCACAGGTCTACAGATAAAAATCATGGAGAACAAACGCGAGAATTGGTACGAGATTTATCTCACGACGTTCGTGCTCCTCAGCAACATGGAGCGCCAATTCGCACAGGTTCTGTACATCATCGACTGGTATGGAATGGAGAGTCGTTTCGGCACAAGAGGAAACTCTTCCGTCAGCGAGTCATTCATCCACTCGTGTAAAACACTGCTGGCATTCTTTCACTATGCTGGTGGAAGCCATAAGCCGCTTGCGCTGGACTGGAAAGGTTCAAAAGCGCCTCTTGGGATTATGACGCAGCAGCAGGCTGAGTATTTGGATAAGACGCAGAAACAGATTGATCGTGAGGGTGAGAATTTGACGGGGTTAAAGACGGAGTCGATTTACAAGAGGGATATGTATTGGTGTCATCAGTTGTTGTTGGGAGACTGCAAGGTCGATGAGCAGAATGATCGGGAGATTGACGAACTGAAGGAGGAGGACTACATCTTTCACTGACATGGCTTAGTTGGGCTTGAAACGGATGTGCTAGGGGAAGTTTGGAATGATGGTAAGTTGATAAATGGCATTTATGAGGTTTTTATCGAGGACAAAATATCATATTATACCCATGAGCTCCATCGTGATGTCTTGCCTGTTGCGAAGTCCCTCGTAATTCCAATGGCAAACAAAGGCTCGCAAGATAGTTTGACCACATATTTCTTGTATAAAGGTGCATTAAAATCTTGCCGTGAAGCATCAAACTAATAACAAGGTAGCTGCCCACAGGAGACTCTGACAGACCTTGGTGGGTTATCCCGTTGACCACCAGCTGAGGTGGCTTCTTGCTCACGTTCTGTTTCAAATCGTCAGCGCTGTTATAAAGTAAAACGAATTTTTTTATTTTTGTCTGTGGTCTATTTACCATGCCCTGATTCAATTCGGTGTCAATCTGTAGAGTGAGTGGCCTGATACGTCGTGGAGGCGCACCTTCCTGATGTCCTACCAGACACGTGGAAAGCCCACATGGCGGTTAAGCTTAAGCACCAAGGGCCAATAAAACAGAGCTGGTTATCCAAAAAGGGTATATGTACCAATCTTGTCAGAATTCTACGAGTTGGGAGACGTTGGCAATGTGCTGGGAGGAAGCGAGTACATTGCCTCTCTGCTGAACAGGACGGTTCACGGGCTGGGTATGTGAGTCAAGGTATTAAGTACAGTTGACGCGTAGCATAAGAGCATTCTCAATGACATTGAGGACAATGGCTCCCCTGTCTCATCAGTAATACGGTTTAGGCTGTTGATTCATGGAACGTTTGGACGCATGGTTCTGGGCCAGGAAAGACATTCAAACGTGCGGATAACGGGAAGTCTGTGAGCCTTGAATACAATATGGTTGAAAGACTCAATTGACAATAGCTATACTGAATATTCAATCTGTGTGAAAAGCTCATCACCAATGTCATCGAGGAATCAATAGACAACCAGTATCCGCAACCCTTCCTTCAAACGATTACAGCATCTCCTTCTCCGGAACCCCTGCGTGGTGAGAGGACTGATCTCGGTAGATGATACTCTCGAGGCCAATCTCACGGTTAATCTCGGCCATGCGCTCGTTATCAGCAAGAGCAGTTCCTTCGGATCCAAAGATGATGTCCTAGAACAGTCAGCAGCTGTGTTGCCAAAGCTGGAGGGATACGTACCATCTCTTCGAGTGACAGGCGCTTGGTCTCTGGAACAACAAACCAGATGAAAGCTGCACCGATCCACGTGAGTAACCCAAACAAGATATAGGTTCCGTATGTGATGTCTTCCAGCATATCTGGTGTGACTTGTCCAACACTGATCAACGTTAGCTAGCACAAAGAATACCGCGTCACGTCACATACATAAAGTTGTTCATCCAGTTACTTGAGGCACCAAGCGAAGTACCATAAGGTCGCGTGCTGAGAGGCCAGACCTCGGCGACGATGATCCAGGCACAAGGACCCCAAGAGTCTAGTATCATTAGCATGAGTCCGCAAACGAGAGCTGGGCGTAGACTCACATCCAAAGTGGACGACAAACAGCCAGACCATGCAGATAGCAGCCCAACCAGCGGCCTTGTGAGTCTCAAACTGGTCGATGTTCTTGGCAAGAATGACGGCGATGATGAGATGGCAAGCACCCATGCCAATAGCGCCGACAGTCAAGACAGGCTTGCGGCCTAGTCGATCGATCCACAAGACTGCAGGAACGGTAGCGATAAACATGACGATACCGACGACACCAGTGGCCAAGAGACTGGTGGTGTTGCTGCTGAGACCAAGTTGTCCAAAGATCTGAGGGGCGTAGTAAAGAACCTTACTCTATTAGATAATTGGATTCACGTTGGTGTGACAATGACTTACAGCGTTGATGCCGGTCCACTGCTGGAAGAACATGGTCACAGTAGCGACAATAACACGCTTGAACATGGCCTTGGACTTGAATAGAGCGCCGATGGCAACGAACTGGAGCTTAAAGGTGTTCATGGCTGTTTCCTCTTGGAGATGGGGGAACCTCTCAGCCAAACTTCGCTTCTCGAAGAGTGATTGGGCCTTGATCTCGAGGAACTCCAGCTCGATCAGTTCGTGGTCGCTGGGTAGATCTCGAAGGTTGGCCAGGACTTCTCGGGCCTCGTCTTCTCTGCCGTGGTGGATCAGCCATCGAGGCGAGAAGGGCATCCACGCCATGCCGATAAGCAGGATGAGAGCCGGGGCGAGCTGGAGGCAGATGGGGATGAGCCAGGCAGCGTCCTTTTGGGTCTCTCCAGTTCCACCGATGAAATGACAACCACTGTTGATTGTCAGTATAGGGATGGTCTGGACGAGTGCGAGACTTACTAGTCGATCCAGAAACTAATCATGATACCGAAAGTGATGGCAAGCTGTTGCAGAGCGACCAAAGCACCTCGAACCTCACTGTGACACTGTAAGCCTCCATATATCAGTAGCGGGTCGTCACATACGGTGGAGCGCATTCGGAGTTATAAAGCGGAACAATTGTGGACAGACTACCGACTCCCATACCACTACAGATATTAGCTTAGATCGGAGAGTACTGAGAATTACACACGTACGTGATGAATCGTCCGGCGAGGATGACTTGGTATCCAGCTTGAATGGCAGTAGACTGAATGACAACGCCGAGGATAAAGACACAGGTTGCGATCAAGATGCCATATTTACGGGAGCACAATTCGGCGATAGCACCAGACATGAGGGTTCCGAGCCATGCACCAAGCTCAAGAATAGACGTGAGCCAACCTTTCTTGGTCTTGTTCTCGACATAATCGCCCATGTCTAGACAGGTCAGCAGTAATGGGATACAGGACGAGGATCCTTACGTCTCTCAAAAGAATCCATTGTCAGAATGCCTGAAAACATTCCCTGATTATAACCGTAGAGAATACCTCCGATGCAGGCAAACGCGGCAATCCGGGCGACTTTCCAGTTCTTGACAAAGGCTCGCGCGCCACTGTTGCCCATAAGCGCCTGGCGCCTCTGGAGGGCGGCATCGTAAGTGCCGACTGTAGTCGTTGCGACACCCATGTTGACTCTGTTTCGTTCGGTCTTGGCTGTAGGCTGTAAAGTGTAGAGTCGCAGTGGGCTCGATGCAACTGCTTGGAGTGCCAGAGGGAAATCACTGCAGCGACGTGCTGTTGCATTTGTATCTATATGTGAAATCTCACCCGGCACTTTGAGGCTGCAGGATAAATCCTTGTATCATCCATGAGTCTGTATTACCAGTACATGACAAGCAACGAATCAATTTCGGCTAATTCAAGAGGCATACACGATGTAACGGGCCGAATAGAAGCGACAAAATTATCCAATATCCGACTCGCATTTGTGATTTGCTTTGCTTCTTTATGCATTATTGTCACTTTGAGTGAAACATTGCCAACCTCGCTTTTCCCCATGGGGACAGTTTTGCCTTTAGCCTGAAGGCGCTTCGCAACCTTGTCAACTCAGGCTAAAGGCGGGAAATGGGTTGATGGAACGTAAGACTACGAAATATGCGCGCCTGTAGCAGTGCAGGGCCGTAAGGCAAGAACCCGAAAGGAGAAATAACACGAGTCGATCTGCGGGGAAAGCTGGGGAAGATTGGGAATTAGAATTCACATAATAGCCGACTCTGATCCTTCGGTCGCTTCCGTTGTTGTCGGTCAAATGGATTTGGGGTAGCATGGCATTGAGGACAGTAAGACGGAGGTATATTGAATGAGATCTAAACTACTGCGCCCCGGAGCAAACTATTTAAAGGACAATTACTGCCAAGACATCTAGATAACAGCCGAGAGGAGGCGTCTAGGGGCGCTCTTCCATGACCAGGGGGTCTCGGGCTCGGGCTCATCAAGGAGGACAATGCCAGTCTGGAGATCCATATCAATGTCCTTGACATACAACTTCCAGTCGCGAGAGTAGATCTTGTAACCAAGGTACAGGACGAGAATGATGGGACCGGCGAGGAAACCCATGAAGAATGCCTCAGCATTGGGAGGAGAGCCATCAGGAGCCTGGTTATGTTAGTATAAAATTATCACATCCGTTGGTATGGTGAACTTACATAGAGACAAGAGTAGAAAGTAGCAATGAGAGCAATGGCGTTGAGGAAGACGCCGAGGTAGCTGCCCCAGACGCCGAAGGGGGTCTTGTAAGGGACGAGGTCCAGGCTGATGCCCTGGGCCTTGAAACCAGCTCGCATACGGGCGTGGGCAAGGCAGATGGTGCCCCAAACAAAGAGGAACGCAAGACCGGACAAAGCCAGAAGCCAATCAAAGACGGTACCTCCATTCTTGGCCTCTCCGACATAGGCCAGGAGACCGAAAGCAAGCTGGATAAGGACACACCAGAGGGGACGTCCCTTGGAGTCAATATAGGTGAGGAACTTGGGAGCGTGACCACGGGTAGCCATAGCCTGCATGGTACGGGTTGAACCAAAGGTACACGAGTTGGCGACGGACAAGACGGAGATGGTGATGACGGCGTTGAAGATGGAGGGCAGAACCTTGATGCCTGCATCCTGAATAGCTAGGACGAAAGGCGAGGCCTTGGTGTTGGCACCAGAGGCACCGAGGAGACGAGGATCATCAGATCGGAGAATAATTCCGACAATGAAGAGGTTGATGACGTAGAAGAGAGCAATACGCCAAAAGACCTGCTTGGAGGCAGTGGGGACAGACTTGCGGGGGTTAGCAGTCTCGGCGGCGGCGAGGCCAACCATTTCAGTACCACCGAAGGCAAAGGCTAGAGTCGTTAGTCATTGTAGAAGCGAAGCAGTGGTCAAGACTTACCGGCAATGGTAAAGACAGCGCAGAAGCCCTTGAAGTTGGTGAAAGCACCGGGGTTGTCCCAGTACTTGGTGCCGAGGTAGCCCTGATCACCGACACCACCACAGTTGATGATGATACCGAGGATGATGAATCCCAAGCAAGCGCAGATCTTGATGGCGGACAGGACGAATTCGACTGCGATGCGTTAGTGGTGACACAAGAAAGACGATGGTGATGAAAGCTTACCCTCTCCGTAACCACGAACACCAAAGATCTGAACGATGGTGAGAGCGACAAGGAAGACGGTGACCCAAACAGCCTAGCGAGGAAAGTTAGCTAATTGAACCTGTCCAAACGTCAAGGTGCATATGCCAAGACGACCGGGCATCGCCAAGGCCGCCAAGGTAGATCATTAAGAAATAAATCTACGAACCATGTGGATGTCAGTGCGCCAGAACTCAATGGTCTTGGACGCAGCAATCAACTCGAAAGGTAAAACTGTAAGCCAGGACAGAGCATATTCCCAACCACAAGCAAAACCCCAAGAGGGATCGACGAAGCGGACAATGTAGGTGTAAAAGGCACCGTTGACGGGGTACAGAACAGCCATTTCTGCGAGGGCGAGGTTGGTGCAGAGCAACATGATACCGATGATGAGATCTAGATTACGTGTTGGTTATTGCGCGACATTGAGCGGGGCGAGAAGAGAAACTTACAGCCTGCGATAATTAATTAGCATTTGGTTCGTCAATGAAAATGTCGTTTATAGGGATTTACTCACCAATTACCAGCGACGCGGGACCTCCCTTGTGAAGAGCACTACCAGATCCGACGAAAAGACCAGCGCCGATGGCACCTCCAATGGCAATCATCTGCATGTGTCGACCGCGGAGATCACGCTTGAGCTGGCCCTCGCCCGAGGTCGTGCCCTGCTCCTCATCGTGAGGCACCGTGACCGTAGTCTCGTCCTTGGTCTCATAATTCACCTCATCCTTGTGCGGTGACGACGACATGTTGGGCGAATGTTTTTACTGTGTGAGTACAGTAAAACAGTGGAGGAAGGAGAGAAAGTGTAGAAGATGTCTGTCTGTCTCAAAACAAACCGAGAGCGTGTAGCAGAACCTGGGCTCTCAAGTGTCTTTATGTGCCAAGACCAACAGGGACGCTAGGCAGCTTTGAACAAGCTTAAGATAAGCTTCAGCTGCGACGCTAAAGAGTGGATGGGCTGGGCGGGGTTCTTTCTCGATATCATCTCCTCCCCCGAGAAGGGGGAGAGGGGCCTGGGGGCTAGGGGGCTAGGAGGGTATTGGTCTAGAACCCATGTCTCTGCAATTAAAACGAGACATTCCAATGCGACGTCCATGCTTTGCTGTGCTGTGCTGTACCGGTAGTCTACAGTAGGTTCAGGCACCCTGGGGCTGCCACACTCAATTGTCGCCCGTGTTTCCTTGACATCTCTGGGCGCCTCTTGGCTGCCGACTTGGCAACTCTTGGCGATGTGTATGTACAATGCATTTTGGAGTTGCAACACATTCAGATCACGTTGCATTCGTTTTAGATATCGTGATGCTTCATGCGGCGTGGACCAATCTACTGGTAAAACTTGCCCTGTCAGCAACCAGCAATCCTTCCAGCATTTTACAATCTGACCACCATACCAACACGGAAGACAAAAATACAACCAACCCGACCTTCTTATCAAGGACATGGTCCCAGGGCTCGCCACGGCCTTTTGTTGGGTCCAGCGCCACGCCCGTTCCAGATAGCGCTGGAGCTCTACAGATAGGCAGAGCCGACTGGTTCACTTCTATTGGGCTGGCGTCCCCGAACAGTGGTCACTTGCAGGGGGGGAAACAGTCTTTTCTCCAACGAACTTTAAACGAGTAGAGCTTCAGCTCCTCTTTACCCCAGAGTCTCTCCAAACATGAACTTGACAGGCTGGTCATGCGATGGGGCCCTTGGTGCGTGCAAAGGAGCATTAGCCTTTTCAGGTCTAGACCAAAGTGCTGACCCGTGTACCATATCTGCCGCTGGAGCTCCTGTTACGTCGCAAAAACGGTCATAGCTAGCGCGCTATGGTGCCATTTTGCCTCCTCTCGTGCGGGCGGTTGTTCTAGAACAGTTCCTCAGGATCACCACTGCAACCTCGGACAGCAAATCACGACCCGTCTACGTTATCACTATCGCTGATAGCTCCAAATCTTGGGCCCCGCAACAAGCACCAACGGGTGCCCGACCTACCGCTTTAGGAAGGTATCTACATACCCGCAGATAAGCTGGTGCCGGGCTTCCGGATGCCAATGAATCTCGCTGACTTATCCTACACGAACAGCAAGCAGCACGCAAAAACTTGGGGTTTTCCTCGCCAGGGGCCGAATAAAGTATTGAAGTCTATTGAAGACACGAATCCCCCTCTCTGAGACTTTCTCCGAGTATAAGCGGCGCCAAATGACCCCATGACCCATGTGACCATTTCCAGCTTTGGTGGTTAACCCCATGTTGCTTAGTGTCACAGCCTTGACCACCCAATTTATCGTTCAGGATCATAACGACGACGATGAGAGGCGCGGCCTTCCCGTGATGAATCCACCTAGATTGCCGTTGGTATCCATCAGCGATTGCGAACCTAGATATGAACGATGGATCGTGTGATGATAGTGATTTATATCGTTTTTTGCCCCGTTCTGAAGATAGCAGAGTTGATTACAGTCATCGAAACCAAATCCCGCAAGCTCGCAAGCTTTGTCGTAAGATGTCTGAGCCGTCAACTGGCCAGGTGTCGAAATAGAGTATGCCTTCAATTGAACTAGATCACTACTCATGCAAGCCAGTGGCGCCAGAACACCACGGATCTCACATCTACCAACTGCTGTTTGTGGCAAGTCAATCTGTCGAGCTTGAACTTGGAGTAGGTAACCCTTGTAGCTCTTCCCCCCAACCGAGGGTGGCGTATTGGGGATTGCGAGCTTCTAGCTCTTCTGAGAACCCCCAAATGATTGGTTCCACCAAGATCTGCAATATTCCAAAGCTTATACCCAGACTTGCTCCGGCCAACCAGAGACGCAACAGTGCACATAGTCTTGTATAGCAGCCATGTAGTGAATATGACAGTCGACCGGTTCCTCGGGCTAGTTCCTAGACAGTCTTACCTCGGATCTGACCTTCCCCTTTGTACATCGACATGGGTGACAAAAGTCCCTCGCATGCTGGTGCCCGGCTGCAGTGCTTATTTTCACAGACTCTACTCTGTATGGCATGGAAGACGATCATACCCTACGGTACTACTGTGAAAGCAGCAGTCTTCTAGAATCCCTCTATCCTTCCATCATTATTAAGGTTTACACTCATGCATACACGATTTGCTGTCACGATCGATGTGTCATGAAATAGTTGCCGTCTACCCGTCGTGGAATAAATGAGATCTGAGGGATTAACTGAATAGGTACACTATCTACTTAGTTATGTCTCTCTGCCTGAACGGTTTAGCGCCATTTTATATGAGAGTTTAGGAAAGAGAAGGTGATTAGAGAAATTGTCCGGGGTCTGAAGCCATCCAAAGTCACGCAATAGGAAGACAGACACCCCTGCCAAGCAAACATAGGGCACAGCATAAGCCCCAACGCGAGGGAACACGTGCTAACAACAAGCTGCATGTGACGATTACAGTTGCGAGAAGTAAGTAGCGTCACAATCATTTCATTGATACGAGTAAACACACGCCTTGGCTCATATTCTACCTCAACTAACTAGCACTCTCGTTCGATACCCTCAGGACAAATTACCAGTACTAGAACCCTTCTTGATTTCCTCCCTCCAAGCACTCCTCTCCACCTCCGAAACACCAGGTCCCTTATAAACACTGCCATAAAGTCCAGTAGCCCAACTCTTCCCATCAGCAGCTGGCTGACTCTCTGTAGTCTGGGACTTTAGATACTTCTTGGACGTAAAATGTCCCCTGTACCATTTTCCGTATGTTAGAAGGTAGTAGAGTCGGAAACACAAGAATGCAAACTTGTCGTTCTCCAGGTCTTCAGGGTAATTGGCGCCGAGATCCACTGCAGCCGCAATTCCGGACATGACGGCTACTTCGTGGGCGTTGACGAGAGTCCAAGACGCTGCGAAGCGAGTGTGATTCTTGGCGTTGAGGAACATCATCCACGGAATGACAAACAGGTAGTGAGTATAGCCGTGGCAGAGTTGATGCCACCAGTCCTTCCGGATGATCTTGTCCTCGGCAATCTCATTATCAGTCCACAGCTTGCTGTCCCGATCCTTGTTGAGGTAAATCGTCTGGAAGACATGTTGTTCAAAGGGAACCTTTTCAGGGAATTGACTCTGGTAATTCGTGCAGTCGAAGCACATTTCCAGCTTGGACTTATCCTCGGGATACATCTTGATGTAGTACATGGGTCGATACTCTGTCTTTGCAAACGCCAGACGATCCGATTGGTCAGTGCCATTGATGTTCGCAACAGCCAAATCATCGCGATAAAAGTTCTCGTAATGCTTCTTCATGTAATCGGAATCATTGTGAGTGATGGTAATATCGTCGCTGAATTTTGCCGAGCCCAAGACCTTCTTTTCTTTCCAGGTGGCTGTCTTGCCGAGGACTTTCTTTGCCGTGTCGGCGAGACAGCAGAGCACAATTTCGTCGTATTTCTCCTCGCCCACGGGAGCATCGGGATCTCCGCCGTTGGGGTTATGATGATCGGGCATCGGAGTCCTTGGCTTGAGCTTCACAACAACGCCATTCTTGTTTCGCTGAACAATCTCAGTCAATTCTGTTGAAAGTCGGACTGTGACTCCGCGAGAGACGAGGTCCTTCCTCCAAGTCTCGTAGAACTCTGAGAATTTGGGGAAAACAATCATGGGGGGTTTGTTGCTAATAACTGTGTTTCTGTCGGACGGATACCACATTCCATAAGTCGGTGAAGTACACAACCTCTCAAACATAATTGCAGGAACTTCAGGCGTGGCATTGCCAGTACCGAGGAACAACGCCGTCATAGGCAGAGCAATAGTGTTGGTGAATTCCTCAGAGAACAAGAAGAGCTTGAAGACGAGCTTTAGCGGGAGGAAGGCGAAGAAAATCTCGAACCAGCGCATGAACTTGAGAACAGTCGTCAGGCGACGAACTTCCTTCTCATGGCGGACCAGAAGCTGAGTTGGGAATACGTTGTTCCAGAAGGTCTCGTCTTTGCCAAAGGAAACATGGAGGTTGCAAGGGTCTGCATGATAGCCCTGCCTTGAGAACATAGTGACGGTATGATGGAAGATGTAAGATCCTCCTTGGACGCCTTGGTTGCACCAGGAAGCTCCATGCCGTTCCTTATCAATGGGAATGGAGAATGCTTGACCGCCGCAATAGTCAACTGCGTCAACCAAGGTCACGTCGAATTTATCTGGATGCTCTGATAAATGGTAAGCTGTCGACATGCTGTTTTTGTCAGTATCTTTCAGAAGTCTGAGTTGACCTTGACTTACCCAGCTGCACCGGCACCTACAACCAGCACCTTCTTCCGCCCATCTCTACCTTTATCTCCGTTCTGAGCCATTAGTCCTGCGCTGTCGTGCTCGATATCAGTATTAAACGGTTCCTGAGACATAGATGATAAGATCAATCATTAACAAAATTATCTCAAGTC
Source organism: Fusarium sp. Na10 (assembly GCA_002234255.1). Taxonomy (NCBI): domain Eukaryota; kingdom Fungi; phylum Ascomycota; class Sordariomycetes; order Hypocreales; family Nectriaceae; genus Fusarium; species Fusarium sp. Na10. Next base: position 110,402 of record NJCS01000052.1, on the reverse strand, counting down.
TTTGGCAGACCAGGAGTTTCTTGCAAGGAGAAATTGATATTAATGCATGATACAATTCGAGTCATGACGGGCTTGACTTTGGTGCTGACGTCAATGACTCAGGTGGGCCATTAGCAGCCTCGTGCGGAAGCCTTGCTTGGCTGGTTGCACCGATTTGAGCTTAGAGTAAGGTTAGTATAGATCTTGTCTCCACGCTGATCTCTGGAGACACAGATTCTTCGATCTGGTGGGGAAGATCGATCTCGGTGACTAATGAAACCCGATGCGTATCCAGAGCCGTGTCGCGTGCGCGTCGCGTTGACCAGAACGCGCTGTAGGCTGTATGAACATGCGTATGTTCCTCATAGGATGTTAATTGCTTTATTATCAAAATGAGAAAGTCTCCCAAGGCTCTTGACTTACTGTTCTGGTTCCGTTCAATTGCGTGCCTTCTTTTCAACATCGTATCGCGGTACGCAAGGACTAGCATGCCGGTTTCAAGCCTCTACGTATTCCTTTAAATTAAACATAAATATGCCAATTTGCTCACAACATTATGCTTTATCCAATCGAGCGGTACCTAATAATTCCATTCAATGCTTCTTAAATATGGACATCCATCTAATACTGATAATATCGTTACCTACCCTTGAGTCAGGGCCTTGACCGAGAAATTTGTGAGTCATTACATATACGTCTCGCGAGCGGATCTAAACCGGAAACAATTCACCGATTAACTACCAGATTAGGTTTCGTACCGCTCGCCCCGTGATAGCCTAAATTGCTGCCTCTGAACCAACGCGAGACAAACAAAGGATACAGCCGGGTTTAGATAATTCTGCATAGCTGAGGAGAAGCTCCGGACCAATCAGAAGCTTCAGAGCATCACCTCATCAGTACGAAATGACATCAACGATACTGATTACAGCCCAATGATGGCTTGATTAGAGTTGTACTTGTGTGACATGAGATTGCAGATCCCTTAAACAGATAGCGATGGCGATATTCTCGTACTCTTTATCTTTGCATTCCATCACCACTATCGGCAACTGAAACGCGACGTTACGCAAATACAACCCTTGATCACGGAAACCTACAACATGCCCTCAGAAGAAATGTCCAAAGTAGACGGCGACACTCTCCCCTCATCGCAGGTCGAAAACGCACAGGGCTACAACTCGCGCAACCCACTCCTCCACGACCTCGACGGCCTAACCCTCTACGAGAAGAAATGCGTCCTCATCAACCGCGAGATCGACGCCCAAGGAATGGGCAAATACCAATGGTACATCTGGGGTCTCTGCGGCTTTGGATATCTGCTTGATCTGCTCTGGGCCCAGGCTTTTGGCCTCGTGCTTGGACCGCTGAAGCAGGAGCTGGGCTTTGGAAATGACGAGTCGGGGAATATCTCTACGAGCTTTAATGCTGGGCTTACAGCGGGGGCGTTTGTTTGGGGTTTTTTGGCGGATATTATTGGTATGATGCTCTTGGATCGTTCGCCGTAGCAGGTCCTCTACCTGGAGATTCCTTTCCTTTTGCTGAGATGTTGTCTAACACTTGGTAGGACGTCGCTGGGCATTCAACTTGACGTGTCTCATTTCGTCGATATTTGGACTTTGTCTTGGTGCATCTAATAATTACACGACTTTTCTCCTGTTGACAGCGTTTGTCGGCTTTGGTGTTGGTGGAAATATTCCCATCGACACGACGATTACTCTCGAGTTCATTCCCCAGGTATGTCAACCGGGCTCGCCGAAGACACTGAACTAATCTCGGCAGAACAAACGCTTTCTCTTGGCCTGTCTATCCGTCTTCCAACCTATTGGAGTCGTCCTCTGCAGTGCCATCGCCTTTGGCTTCATCCCCGTCTACGCATGTTCTCCCAACTTCTCCGAGCCTAATCCTCTAGTATCATGCAACAACGCCAAGGCAGGGGAAAGGTGCTGTTCCCGCGGTGACAACATGGGATGGCGATATCTTCTCTTCACAATTGGCGGTATCACTCTCGCCGTCTTTATCCTTCGCTTCTTCGTGTTTAACTTCCGCGAGACTCCAAAATATCTCATCTATCGCGGTCGCGACAGCCAGGCAATTGAGACGCTTCAGCATATGGCCCAGGTGAACAAGAAGCAGTGTGGACTCACTCTTGAACTATTTGAGTCACTTCAGGCAGACGATAGCTCTCTTGGAAGTGGTAATAGTGCAACTCCTGTTTTGGGAGCTGGAACAAAGCAGCTCAACATGGCGTGGTCTCAAAAGGCCAAGCTTGAGCTGTCGAGATACAAGATGCTGTTTTCTAGTCCCAAGATGACTCGCCTTACAGTTCTTGTATGGTTGACGTATATCATGGATTACTGGGGATTTACTGTTGCAGGTGAGTGAAGCTTGAAGGTGATTGAACATTTCTAACATATCTAGGCTTCTACTTGCCAAGCATCCTCGCTCTAAAGAACGACGCCGCATCCGTAAGTCTCAAATCGACTTACGCTGCCTACATCTACACTTATGCACCCGGTATTGTCGGAGTACTCCTCGGTGCAACACTCTACCGGATTCCAGCTATTGGCCGCAAGTGGACGATGGTACTGTCAGCTGCACTGATGGGCATCTCCATCATTCTCTTCTCAACCGTCGACACGCGTGCCAAGAACGAAGGTCTCTTCACTATGGAGTACTTCTTCCAGTCCATGTTCAATGCTGTGCTCTACGGCTGGACTCCTGAAGCTTTCCCTGTGCCAATCCGCGGGACAGCCTGTGGTATTGCAGGATTTTGGGGTCGATTGTTTGGCATTGTGAGTCCGTTGATTGCACAGCATCTGTATGGTCGAACGGGAGAGAATGGACAGGGGTATGTCAACAGTGTGCTGTATCTTGCTGGTGGTGTTATGCTGGGTTGTGTTATTACAACAGCTCTGTTGCCTAACGACATGATGGAGAGCAAGGACGAGAGGTCGTAAGGACTTGGATCTATGACATTGCTTCTATTCTGCTGAGCTTGAATCATCTTTATAGCAAATATCAAATGGTCTTTGCCTTCATAGAATCATCCCGTCAATCAAAGGCACTATCCATGAGAGTACTGGCTAGGGTACAGATTTTAGTTACGCAGGGTTTTGGCCAATTTGAAAACGCTCAAAGTTCTGTTATTCTATTGCATTTATGTACTTGATTGTATTTAATTCCAGTTTCCCTTTTAATCCTCGCTCTGGTAGAACTGAGGAAGCTTAAACAGCTTCTTAGCGTTATCCTTTCCAATCTTTCTCTTATCGACATCATTAATAGCCAGACCATCATACCATGTGCAAGCATCCGAGAAGTTCTCGAAAGGATAATCGATAGAGAACAGAATGCGATCAGCACCAACCTCTCCAAGACAGAACTGAAGTGTTGATGTAGAGAAGTGTCCACTGGTAGTGATCCACAAGTTGCGGGCAAAGTATTCTCGGATAGTCAACTTGCAAGACAGACCGAGAGGCTTCTTGATATCCTCGAACCAATGGTTGATTCGCCACATGTCGAAAGGAATATGCTCGCCGAGATGGCCGAGAACGATCTGGAGCTTGGGATGTCTGTCAAAGACACCGTTGGTGACCATACCCAGAGCGTGGAGGCTGACACCTTGGGCGAAGCTCAGAGGAGGACCGATGAGCCAGCTGCGCTTGGCCCAAAGCTTCTCGTGGATGGAGCCTGTGGGGTTGCGGGGGTGGAGATAGAAGGGGACATCCAAGTCTGTAACTGTTGACCAGAAGACATCCCACTCAGGGCCGTCGTAAAAGACCATATCGTCTCCATCAGCACCAGCTCGTTGGGTGTCGTTGACAAGGGCACCCTTGAAGCCATACTTGGTGACAACTCTTCGGAGCTCCTCAGCAGCTTCCTTGGGGTCGTGCATAGAGAGAGTACTGAAGTTGTTAGTCAAGTTCTCGAATATGTGACATATGACTTACGCAAAAGCACCGAGACGGTCAGGGTGAGCCTTGATGGCATCGGCGATATAATCGTTGACCTCAACAGCCAGAGCCTGAGCCTCCTTGGGATCCCAGACATCTTGCACACCAGGTGCAGTGTATGAAAGGATTGTGTAGCCAACACCATGCTCGTTCATATACTTGATGCGCTGGTCTGTGATATCGTTGATCTCGGCAGCGTGCTTATCGGGGTCGATGGCAAAGAGACCAGCCCACCATAGTGTTCGCTCCTTGTGACGGGGGAGAGCGAAAGCTTCCTCAAGAGCAACCTTGCCGAGCATGATGAATGTGATTTGTGTGAAGGGAGGAAGATGATGTGAGAGTGTGAATTGATGATGAGTATAATCTGTTATCTGGAGTTGAACATGGACATATATATTCAACTCGATAACTGTAAACTGATACAATACCACCATAGAGACCGCGTTACCCCATTCCGGATAATGCACCCGCCTACGTACAGTAAATTCCGTTGATTCCGTTTGGACGAGCGGATAATGCACCGTCAATGCTAAACCTTAACAGGAACGGCATTTGCCCGCGGTCCGACCATTCTGCGGGGTACGATCGTCACTCACTGATTACAGTGGGAGCGCTCACTAAGGAAGATCCGAAGTCCACTATCGGAAGTCGGAAGCAGGGTCACGGAGCGACACATTACTGAGATAAACTGCTACGCACAAGCTTTGAAGACAACGCATTTCAGAATCACCACAAGATCATCTAACGCAACGTCAAAATGGAACAGTCGTATTCTGTGCAGAGTCCCTCGGATCAGTCGGTTCAACCGCACGTTATCCAGTTCCTCCAGGCCTTTTACGCCGTTTCCGACACTCCCGGGGAGACCGACAAGTATGTAGACATGTTTGCAACGGACGCGACGTTTGTCCTCGCATCAAAGAAGGCTTCAGGTCACGCTGGTAAGTCTCCCGTCAGGAATACAGGCATCAATTGACCGTGTAGAAATTACTACGTTGAGACAAGGCATGTGGGAGGCTGTTGCGTCGCGGAAGCACACTCTCAACAAGGTGTACCCGTTTGGCGCTGGTTCAGACGAGGTCATGCTCCATGGTTCAGTGGCTTTGCAGCTGAAGAATGGCGGCTCGGCAGAGATTGAGTGGGCTGGGAGGGCCGAGCTGGAGAAGACGGCTGCGGACGGGAAGTATCGGCTCAAGTTTTACCAGGTGTATTTGGTGAGGACCTCACTGCAGATGGGAGATGTGATGCTAACGATTGATAGGATACTGGAGCTGCCGCTGCATACAAGAAATAGACTCATAGATATAAAAGATTTCTAAATCGTTATGGACAGTTCATGGGAGCATTTGAGTGATGTGATGCCTGTTGAGCTGCTGAAGCAGTTGTTCTAGGTAGCAGTCTGGACGTTGCAATCAGAAGCAGTAGATCAGAATATCTTCATCTCCTTAAAGTGATCAAGCAAGTGTATGATCTGAAGAGAAACGCTCACTGGTCCTTGTGCTCATGAGAACACCTCGGAGAGTTCGGCGGCAAGAGGAGCTTAACGTTGCGTGAGTATTCCCCGATTCTGGAATCTGTCTTGGGAACGGATGAAGGAATGTGAATCTTGATCCATATGAAATAAGTTGATATTGCTTTCTTCTCATTTGACGTGACCATTTTCTCGATATTGTACCAACTCAAGCAAAACGAGCCCGAGTTGAGCCTCCTGTGCAACGTCGGAGAAGACTAACATCTTGCTTGGCCTATTGAATTGTTCGATCACGTCATAGCCTACGAGGTTATCAAGATCGACAGTGCCTTGGATTCAATGCCATTTATATAGTGTATAGTGATGCGAGAGAGCGTCAACGATATGAAGAGGTTGCATAATGGCTTAAGAGGTCAGGCTGTCCCTTGGCAACCTGCACATAATCCTATGGAACAGATATGCAAACTAATGAACGGGTACCTGACATCCACTAGGATGGTCTAAGTTTCAACCAGGGGCTCTTGACAGGCTCATAGACCGGGGTAATGGCGTGAACTAGCTGTAGCCTCGATCTTGCTGCAGTGGAGGTGGAGACAAGAGGTGGAAGGCAATGAAGGCAATGAAGGCAACAGGCTAATGAACCAATTTAACATTTTGAAACCCGAATATGACAAAGCTAAGATATAATATGACCCCAACTCCTCTTTTCCCATTTATGCACCGATAATGACACCGTTAGGTAGTTCAAGACCCAGAGGCAGACCATTGAGGAAGCCACCAGCGTACTTCTCTCCTTGTGCCTTTGCCAACTTCTCCTCAATATCCTTGTACATATCATATGTGTTCATCTCCTCGATAGTAAGAACCTCCTTCTCGTTCTCAACCTTGTATGTAGAGATGTCCTTGTTCACAGAGAAGCCTGATACAGTTAGTATGAATCATGTTTATGGAGTATTGAGTGACTTACCAATTCGCTCGTTGATGTTGTAAGCAGCCTTGGCAGCAGCAGCTTGGACACGGGTAGCTCGGGGTAGGCGGACCTTGTCGTAGACAGACAGAGCCTGCTTGACATCACCGTTAAAGTATCGCTTGCTGAACAAGATACCGAGAGCAGCAGCATCCTCAATAGCCATGCATGCACCCTGAGACTGATGAGGCATCATGGGGTGACCAGCATCTCCGAGAAGGCAGACGTTCTCCTTGGCGATGTAGGGGTAAGGTTGGTGAACCCACAGACGCCAGGGCTGAATCTCCTTTCCAATGGCAAGATGTCCAAAGACTTGGCGGTCGAGCTCGGGATAAGGCTTGAGGAGATCCTCGGTGGGGAGATCCTCAGATCCCCAGGCCTGTGTAGTGTAGTCACCCTGCTCGCGGGGGAAGAAGCAGTAGTAGGAGAGGAGCTTGCCACCGTTGCAAGGAGAGAGGACGATCTTGTCCCACTTTCCTTCTTGACCGCCCCAGTACTCAAGAGCACTGTTTTGTGAGTAGTCGACGAGACCAGCCTTGACGGCCTCTTCGGTTGTGACGTTGCAGTGAAGGCAGCTCTGATCAGAGGGCTTCTTCTCAGGGTTGATGCCGAGGATCCTTCGAACAGCAGAGCCAATACCATCAGCACCAATGATAAGATCATGCTTAGCAGTGACACCATTCTCGAAAGTGATAGTGCCTGTGGGGAAGTCGATAGCCGAGCACTTGTGGTTGACCAGTAGCTTAGCAGGGGTACCCTCGCCCTCGCCCATAGCAGTATCCTTGAGCATAGCGTGCATATATTGTCTGTGAAACATGTTGTACACGAAACCCCATCGCCTCTCGTAGTCATCGAGGTCGTAGACACTGACAGGCTCGCCGGTCTTCCAGTCGCGGTTGATGAGCTTCTTGAGAACGACGGGGTCACCCTTGGCGACGTCGACGTCCCACTCGTGCAGCCAGCGAGTTCCGTTGGCGGCGCAGGATACTGAGGCGCCAACTTCACCGGCAAAATCTGAGCGCTCGTAGATGGTGACGTCGTGGCCTGCGCGGCGGAGAGCGATGGCTACTGACATGCCGCCGATGCCACCGCCGATGACACCAACGTTGAGACGCTTCCAGTTGGGCATGGTGGGGTCGTTGTCCTTGATCATTGTGAAGGCGTGAAGATGTGATATGATGTGATGTGAGATGAGGTGAGATGGAGAGTCGAGATGAGTGATTGTAGGATGAGATGAGATGTTATTGTATTGAATGAGTTGTTGTTGATGACGATGAATTGAATCGATTTGAAGTCGAGCAACCATCACTATTTAGCTTCCTCTCGTCCAAACGTTATCTACCCCGGATCGCCAACCATTCAGAGTTCATACCCGCCCTGCAACCACTATCAACAACTTCAACCGCCTGCGGCTGTAATTTTCGGAAGTTCCGTATTCACGATAGGTTATCTAGAGATAGCGGAAGTCCCCAGCACGGAAGTGGTGCGATATCCGCTAGCGTCGGGTAATGCACTGCACCCGTTTTGCTGATAGCACCCGTGTCTTTGCGGGAAACTCAGTGCGGATCTGCGGATCGTGGATGGATATTTTCTGGGGTAGTCATTTGATCAATTGTACCGATGATTAGCGGACGTTGGATGTAATGTGTCGGTGTCGGTATTATCACGACGGCTATCAAAAACGACGATATTGAAGATGGTGATTGTTCATACAGGTTCATCAATTCGTACAGTTCTATAGACAGCTAACTCATGATAAAAATGGATACGTATCCCATAGCGACACATTCAACGTCTCCCAATCCAAACTAAAGTCACCGCCATCAGGCTGCTGAAACACCCAATCCTGCATCGTATCATCCATCATCTGACCAGTCTGAGCATCTGTGAAAGGAAATATTGTATCCAGCATCTGCTGGGCAGACTGCGAGCCTGCTGTTTCGCCCTCAGGCGGTGCATCCAGACTAAACAGCTTGGAGACGTAGCGACTTCTTCCACTAGATGCTTCGTTTGCTCGTCGCTTGTCAATTGCCCCAGATAAAGTTGTCAGAATGTCGAGATAATGTGCTGCTTGTGGGCTTTGCGTTGCTAAATGTCTGAGGACATCTTTGGCGCCTTCGAATGCGCTATTGATGTCTGTTTCAACGGGGTATTTGGCGAATATCTCTAGGCCGAGTACTAGTCCTGATGCAAAGACGAGAGCTCTGTAGCCGATCAGCAAGTAGATCTTGTAGATATATAGGAAACTTACTTCATAATACACATGTTTCCCTGCAATAGCCCAGCGTTGAGAGCTTCGGAACATGTTTGCGACAGATACATCGCTGCATCGAGACATGCAGCGGCCAACTGAGTATGCGCTCCCTTTCCAAGACCCTTGGATGTAAGTGCCGAAACCAAAAACGGTCTTGAAACGAGCATGACAGCCAGATAATAAAGACACGACACATAAACTTTGGCAATAGCTCCGTGTTGTTGCGTTACTGTTCCTGGACTGGGATCTGCCGAAGGTATCTTGACAGAAGCAGGGAGTTCTCGTTTCCAGCGTTCAATGTCTTGCAAGAATTGCTCGACTATCGCAGTACTGACCTTCTTCTGGTCATATAATGTGTCTGTAATATCGTTGATGATGGTGGAAACTCTGTTGGACGCCATCAAATGCTCGGTAATGCTATCGCCCTTCTGCGCGACGTCATCCAATTTGCTACTGCTATTCGATCGGATCTGGGCAGAGGCGGATGGTCGGCCGAGAAGCGAATTAACAAGCTTATCAAGGATACACACGCTCATCCATACCCGCAGCCTAACCAATTAGCCACATCCGATCACTATAAAGGTCCCAACTTACTTTGCCTGATCCTCCGGTCCTGGTTTCGCAGCATAAGACTCTCGACTATGTAGACCCAGAGCGAGAGCGGCTTTTGCAGCGACTCCGAGATACATAAACGCTGCGTTTCTTCTGCACTCGCCGAGCATGAAGAAGGCCATGAGGAGGAATGTGCGGACCATGTCTAGGTCTGGATCTTCGAGGAAACCGACGAATGCTTGGCTGCGAGCGCGGCGGAAATATGCTTGGCCTATTGTTCGGGCGGCGGAGAGGGACTCGCATTGAGCGCCGATTGCGATTACTAGGTCGATTGAGGATTGTTTGAGGGGTGAGAGATTGGGAGAGGGAGAGTAGCCTGTGTCGTCGTCTAGATTGAGGAGAGTCTCGAGTTCCGACGCGTCAAAGACGTGGATTAACGCTTCAGTCTGCTTTCATCAGCATATACTCGAGAATTGTTGATGTAGACATACCACTACGTAATAAGACCTCAAATATTGCTGTTTCTGCTCGGGACTTAATCTCATCGCGCTCGTCTCATCGTGTGTTGTAGCTGTAGGCGATTCAATCTCAAGCATCGTGTCGCTCTTCTCATTGTGAGAAAATGCCGATGGTCCAATTTGTTGGGATACCAAATTTCGCACAATCTGCAGAAACGAGATTGATGCTGCGCCTCCAATATAAACTAACAAATGAGCATTTCATCGGCAAATGTGGCAGACTTTCATACCTCTTTCGCCCCTCGAGTTCAGCAGCATTCGCGGTGGATTCGACGCTTCAGTCTGACTGTCCTTCTCATCATCCTGCTGCGAATGTGACGGCGACAACGGTCTATACCCCTCATCCGTCTCCATCGGCTGACTGCTCTGATGTGAACTCGCGCTCATCTTCTCCGTAGTAACTGACCCCGCCGCCGCAGCCTTTGCAGTCTCAGCGCGAGCTCTTGTTCTCGAACCCCTCGGAGCATAGGTGATGAAGCACTGCGACTCAAGGCCGCGACGAACACATTGCGTACAGGGCGCAGAGCCACTGCATCTCTTTTTGGTCTCGCGACACAAGTTGCAGGCTTCTGCAGCTCTTTGGCGTTGGTGCGCTGGAACTATTGGGCGAGGCATTGTGATTCTGTGGTGATTTGGGGATGTTTGTGACGGTGACTGGGGGGCGTTCCGTAGAGATAAGGGCTGAGAGGGCGTCCCACCGGCTTCCGATGGGGTTCCGTAGGTGATAAGCTTCACCCCCGAAGACTCGGTTCAGGCTACTGATAGTGCTGTTTGCGGGGTAGAAGTGCTGTGTTTTCACTGGCTGGGGGGATGGTCGCCAACTGAAGAGCTTGACCGCGTTGAGATGGTGACAAGGGCTCACTTGCTGAGATACCGAGAAGCTCGATTGAGTGGAGTCATGACTGGACAGGACCCTTGAGTCTCTTGCTGGGTTCCAGCGCCAGTAGCTTATTTGATCCATTCAGCCTCATCGACGTCAAGCAATAGTGAGTCTTTTCCACGTGCCGGCTCCGTTTTTGCGCTTGAGGGCTCGTTCAACTGGGTCCATTTTGGAGAAATGACATCAGTCCTGGGCTTTACGTACCCTGGAGTCTCATAAGGCGAACTTTTGTTATTTATTAGCTTGCAACAGATCAAATTGACGTGGTGAATTGGTGATGTTACAATGAGAGTAATAGATAAATTGTGCTTATACTACTGATCTTGTCCTTGAACTCAAACCGAGGTACACCTGGGGACTTGATGATCTCAAGTTAATAAGTTTTTTGTTACTGATAATATCTAGGTAGGAAGAAAATGGCAGGATAGTTAACTGAAAAATAGCTAACAAGCTAACTCTTCCTCCTAGAAACTCTCTACAGTAACTTATGCGTTAAAGTCTTTTTTATCAAGTAACTATTATTAGAAAAAAAAAAAAACACCAGATCAATCTTATTGAATTCAGATAATGATATCATTTAATTAATGACGTCAATATCGGAGCCTCGATTCTCAAGGGGTTGACATAGTGTAGCCACTATGTAATAGAGTCTTATCTAAACACCAAGAAAACTCTGAATATCAGTTGTTCCCTTTACAAAACAAGACCATTGTCTGCTTCAATCACGACATGCGAGATAAGGCCGGGCATAAGGGCCGAATCCGGCCGAAGCTCAGCAAGATCCATCTTTTCAGCATCGGCTATGCCGGCATTGAACCGGAGATAGATTGTTCTTATCGATAAAGTGGGTCACTTCTGACTCTTGCGCATTAACAATCTCATCTCTCTTAATAAACCATCATCACCAAAAACACCAATCCGAAAATGTCCGCCACCGATGATGGAGAGCTTCCCGCAGTGTTCGAATCGGCCTCAGCTTACGACACGCACTCAGACAGGGACACTGACCGGATAAGATCGCCGCGTCGCGGCCTCAAGAGGATATCGGCAGCGTGCCAGAGATGTCGCCGAAGAAAACAAAAAGTACGTGCTACCACATCTTCTCGGGTTCACGACGACATAATGAACTGACCTTTTTGTGTGAAAGTGTGACGGCAGACATCCCGTATGCGGGGCTTGTGCTGCTGCAAATGTGCCTTGTGTCCCCTCAGATCGTCTCGTTGTCAAGGCCGACAGGGAATGCGAGTGCGACCATCTGAGAGGCCAGGTAGAGCGCCTGAAAGACCGGGTGAATGAGCTGCAGACACAACTCGCCATGCAATCGAGACTGCCCTCGGAGACTCGGTCTCAGGAGAGTCAGCATCTGCAGATAAGATCTGTCGCCGATCGCCAAGAACCCGATGGCTCGGTTGGGAGTTTGGAGAGGGGATATGTTGGACGCATGCTTCTGCCAACTTTTAGGGGATTGGGACCTAATGGCGCTTCCGAGACGGGATTCATGACGGGGCCTTGGCAGTTGTGGCATGGGTTGTCAGCCAGTGAGACGCCCCCGACCGCCACGTCAAACACGTTCTCGCTTCACCGAGACGGCCTCAGCCTGATTGAAGTATTCTTCGATCGTCGGTGGCCGCAATACCCGGTCCTCCATCGCCCATCGTTCATGGAGCAGCATTACATACCATACTGCAACGGCCAAGTGAGGAGCAGACTGTCAGCGTTTGAAGTACACATGGTTCTCGCGATTGGAGCATCAGAAAAAGCACGCATTAGTTCGGACGCGCCTGTTGCTCACGAGGTCTTCTTCGAGGCAGCTGTGCGTGATCTTGACGCGGTGCTTTCAGCTGATGACCTCGACTGCATACGCTGTCTCTCCCTGCTTTGCCTGTTCGGCAGCAACGAGCCGCAGTCGGTCAATTTGTGGTACACCGTTGGCATGGCGTTGAGGCTTGCAGTAGGTATCGACATGCATCGGGAGGAGAGCATGGCCAATAAGACGCTGCTGGATGCCGAGATGCGAAAACGGCTATTCTGGAGCTTGTACACCATGGATCGCAGTGTCTCAATTTCCCTCGGCAGACCATTGGGTATTCAAGACGCTGATATCACGGTACCCCTGCCATTGGTCCTCACCGATGAGCAAATTGCCGGACCTGCAGATCAAGCCATAGCGAATATCCTGCCCGACGTCAGAGACATGTCTGCATTTCGTCATATCGTCGAACTGCGTCAGATCAACGTGGGAATCTACTCAGCTCTCCACTCGGCAGGCGGAATAAACCTCGAAGGCCGAAACCTCGACGCCATACGCCAACAGCACTACACCCGTCTCAACGCGTGGCTTCTCTCTGCCCCGAGATACCTTGCGCCACTTTCGATGTACCAAACGCCAGAGTGGTTCCAAATCGCCTATCACCAAGCCGTCATCAACCTCCACCGACCATCTCATGCATCGCCGGTGAGCAGCGCAGACGCCATCCGCTTATGCGCAGATTCATCCATAAGCCTCATTAGCTGCTACAATGCTCTATACGCGAAGAACAAGATAATCTACACTTTTGTGGCGCTGGACTCGTTGTTTATGGCTGCTGTTACGATGCTGTACTCCATCAGAGCAAGTTCCGTGGTCCGTCTCGAACTCACAAGAGAAGTCGTCGAGGCCAACATTGAAACCTGCGTGAGGCTCCTCTCCAAAATATCACACGGCAAAAAGGTTGGTGAGAGGAGTACCCAGATCATACGGAGATTGGGTAATGCAACGTTGGCAATTTTCGACAACACGTCACATGCCGAGGGCGAGATTGACACAGAGTTCATGTCATGGTTTGGAGTTAAAAGTCAGAATCCACCGCTTCGTCAGGAGTATCCTACTCCAAGCATTGACACAGCCTGGAACGATCTATTCGAGCATGGATACGACCTTAGCAGTTTTCAAAACGTGCACTTGCTGCTATAGGTCAGAGCTGTAGTTGAAACTAATTTTAAGTTGTTTCTTCAACGGTCAGGGATGGGTCGATTGTCAGGGATCCCCGGGTTACATTCTCTGATTAAGTTTTGAACTCCGCTGCATCCGGTAACGGCATTGACTTTGAGTCCAAGTTTACGAGAGTATGATGAGTAGAGTTGAAGGTTGCCTGGATGATGTTTATGTTAATTTAATCAGCTCCAAGCCTTGTCCGAGGGTCGTTCATGTAATCATATGTTGACTTTGGTTATGAGATCTGGTTAATTTCGTTTCTGTTATCGTGCTGAGCTTGTTAATGTCATGTCATCATTCACAGTCAAGAGGCAAGTAAAGTCAAGTATATAACCCCTGTAGGTATATTCAACCTCAAATTAATGTCATTGAAGTAAATACAAACATCAACACTGCCTATTGACATACGGAGTAGCTGGCATAGGCTTTCTCCATCAGATCTCTGACACTATATGTGCCCAATATCCAACAATCCAACTGGTTACTCCAAGGAGTAGGTCAAGTCGCCGAGACGCGTCAATTAGAGAACCTTGACACAGTTGAGGGCGTTGACATTGACGAGAGCACCCTGAAAACAGTTAGTGTTAGGTCTTGTTCTCCCTTTTCTGGGCTACTTACGACTGCCAGAGGAGCATCAGATTGGCAGCAGTAGGAGGTGGTGGAGCAACCAGCGCCAAGGATCTGGACAAGACAGGCGATGCCGGTGCAGCAAACATTCTGGCTCTGAGCAGAGCAGGCGGGCTGGTTGTTGCCGTTGTTGCTGCCGCCAGTGCGAGGCTCGACCTCGTAGTTGCCGGGAGCGGGAGCAGCGATGGCAGCGGCGGCCATGGCGAGGACGGAGGCGATCTTGGTGAACTGCATTTTGAATGGAGTTGAGTTGAAAGAAGTTGGTTCTTGGGAGTGAGTGAAAGTGTTGAGGATGCTGTTGGAGATGTTGATGAGTGTTGATGAGGATTTTGAGTCCAAGAGGGAGGATGATGGCCTCTTTATACTTGACGGTTCACATCAAAAGTGTTGAGTTCCCTGATCAAGGGCCCGTCTCCCTGACTTTGCGAGATTACTCCCAAGCCATAATGCTACGTGACGATATTCCGCATCACACATCTCAGCTGAGTCCAGTCCATAGACTTTGAGCAGCGGAACTCGGGGCGATCACTGCACGGGTCTGTGTCTGCTAGTGGGGCTCAACTCATCCTCCCTTGGTCTGTGATCTCCATCATCCACTCGGTACCTGGCCGGGACGAGGGAGAGACCCATGTTTCCCCTGCTCAGATCATATTTCTTCACTCTTCGTCACGTCTAATTTCTGACAGGGATGGTTGCATTGTTTCAATATACTTTTTGCGTAACAGTACGACTCTAACTGCCGATGTCCGCTAAGTATTTTTAGAATTGTAGGGCGAGAGACTAGAGTCCGCTCGTAAATTTTCAGGCCAACGGATGGCCCCGGCATGTTTGGTTAGCGCCCTCACTTTGGGGATTCAGGGCATCAAAGTCCAATTTCAGCTAAGAATAGGACAGAACAGTTGTAGCGTTGGACGAGGAGCAAAATGAGCTCAAGAGAAATACATTGATGAGAAAACAACAAAATTACATCGTGACACTGCCTTGGCTGTCCGGACCTTTGCTCCGTGACCAAGACGTAGCATCGTCATGGATCCAGGCGCGGTTCCGTGTCTCCCGCGGCTCACTGCAGTGATTTGATCCTCGACGTCCAACAGAAATACTCTGCATTACTCTCCAAAGCTGAAATCCTGAAAATGCACAGCATAAGACGTTGAGTGTAGTGGATTGCTCGTGTGAGGCACAAGGGTCTCGCGGTAGCCACGTCGTCAACGACGACTCGAAGCACCCGCATCAAGCGCCCTCATTTGCTCTCCCCTCCCGGTCCTTGGCTGAAAGCCAAAACGGGGCCGCAGCCTAATATGCAGCCACAATGAATGGGGAGAGGGGCGTTGCTTAACCCGCAGTAAACTTGGCATAATTACTTCTTTTTTCTTTTGGACCCGCAAACAATGTCCTAGACCGAGACAGCCACGACTACCACGCGTTCCTGACTGAACTGTCTCAGCGGCCTCTACTGGATTATGCAGCGATCGGCAAAAGGGCAAGTCTAGCCTGCAGAGTCTCACCGGCCAATGTGAATGTCTTATTGCCGATAGCCCAGTAGGGAGCGCTGAGACCACGGTTTTAATTGGACCCAATTGCCGGAAGTCTCAGCCCGGTGGCTTGACGCCGATGATCAATGCTTTTCATGGGACGAAAACACAAAAAGGGCAGAATTAGCTGATGAGTATTATGCGGAGAGAAACGCAAGGGCCAGGACGAGGGCACAGAGCGTTACATCTGGCGTCTGACTTTAGCACAGCGCACGCAACTATTTTCTGCCTTTTCTTTTTCCTACTGAAGATCGCTCCTCAACGCGGTAAAGCGCTCTCGTAACGCTTACAGGGAGATGAACCCCAAACAGGCTCTGTTGGTCCAGAAGAGAAAGTGGATTGTATGCATGTGCCGCAGCAGTACCTCACTCTAGCCCAAGATTACAAGACATTTCCATCAAAACGTTCACCACTAAATGTGGCAATACTGATATGTTACTTTTTTCCCCTGCCACGGGTAGTAGTCAAGGACCCGTTGGGATGTCTCAGAGGGGCAATGTTCATAAAGGGCTTGGTTTACGAAGGGGAATCGCTGAGGGAGGTGAAAGCAAGAGTGATCTGCGTTTCACATACTCTGATAAGAAGTTCCGTGTTTTTACAGAGTTTGTGTCACCACTCTAAATGTCCACCAGCCTCACGATTTGTCAGTCAGGCCTGACTCGGTCTGATAGTCTGCATTCTGATATCCCTACGGCTCGTTAACTGTCAAAGGGACCCAATAGGGTAACAGCATCTGTTCAGCCACTTGTTCAACTATTTAATTCCTTGGAGATCACTACCTAGATTATCGCTAAATGTTTCAGCTCCTCCAAGATCTGCAACATGCAGTATGGCTTTTATCGGCGTACAGAAATCGATATCAATCTTTGCCATAGTACGGATCACAACGACATATTGACCGAAGTGATCTTCGATCGCCACGACCTTGAGGCTTTGGGCTTGTGCGACGGAGTGACAGACCAAGGCGAATTGGATCGGTGTGATGACACGGTGATACAGCAGTAGTTCTTTCTGAGATGGAAGGCCTTATTTTCAAGCCTCATGTCATGTCACCAATCTCAGAGGTACAGAATCTTGTTTTTGTTAGTCACCTTCCGATTTGTGAAGGTCCCGTGACGTTGTTAAAGACCATACATGAATCACGATTATGCATCGTGGTCTGATGCCTGGATTTTCTTGCCAAGACCATGCATTCTTTTTTAAGCACCCTTGAATCGTCAAGATTGTCACTGGAGTTAACAAGGATGATGGCTGGCTGAGCTCGTATTGTAGATCTCTTAGTAGCATTGGCCTGATCGTTGATGTGATTGGTTACCTTAAGAGGGACCGGAGCTCTTGCCGGTCAAAACAACATCACCAGGAAAGAGAAAAGAAAGAAGAATTCATGGTGTGCAAATGGGATGAATGACATACAAGGATCATGAATAAGATTGGTTGTTGATGGAGCAGTAGTAGTGGATATATGGGGACTTGGAGCTAATGCCAGGAACTTCATCATGGTAACAAAATGGCTTGGGATATCTTCTCAGTGAGCTGAAAAAAAAGTCTTCCAAATTCTCCAAAGGACCATAAGATAATATAGCTCTACCCTAAGTTATCTAGTATTTCTGACACTTAAACTAGCCGTCCGGAGCATTTTTGCCTTCCTAGCTATTAGCCGCCTGCACATGTCCCTACTCAACCAATTGCCGAACCCTATTTGCTTTTTCCAAGCGGTCTTGTACAGCAGTTATCCGCTTGCCGCGTTCCCGGCGGGAGCTCCCGTTGCTTTGCGCACTCCACACTCATTTCGCTTTATGGCCGCTTTGTATGGAGTAGACAACCCACCTTGGGCATTTGGCGAGATCCCGAAGTGGGATGAGCTTTGCGAACCATGACCCATTGGCCTTTAGTCCAAGCTCTCAGAAACCTTACCCTAGGTAGCGAAGCTGAGCTATACCAGCCAGCCAAGGTGAAATCAACCCTTGTTGAACTCGAGTAGAGCACTGGCATCATCGTGAGCTGGATTGTAGTATGGACCGTCAGGGACTACTTGAAATCCGTAGATGAGACATATTTGGGTAGAGTGAACGCGTCCGGATGAAGCTCTTTGCCAGCATATCAAGGGAATCCTCGAGTCTAAGAGTGGACAGATAATCTACCGACATGGCCGGGATCGTACTATAGCATCATAAGAAGTTGGTATGGATCTTGAGCTCTTAGCATCAGGATGGACTCTGTCAGAGACCTACGATTATCTCACCGAGTGAGGTACTGAGGCCGTAATTAATTGGCTACAGCGCTGATAATCTTTTGGAGAACCGACACTCAACCATTCCCCCAACTCGATTACCACTTCTTCATAATTCATCGAGCGGATCATAATAATGAATCTTGCTCTGGAGACTCAGCAAAAAGGAAAGTAAAATGTAAGGCCTATCTGAGACGCAGCAACCACAAGGGATCCTCTTTAATATACTGCTATCGATCTACTGTCTTCTCCCATGCTCAGCCACTCATCCCACGATTTGGCAGCTTTGGGTGCCCTCCAAGATGGACTAGGGTCGCTTAATTTGTCTCATCGAGTGGCTGAATGCAAGATGATGACACTGGAGTACTGAAATATCGCATTTCTGGTCTATCTTTAGCATCCGATACACCCGCCATAGCCGTTGGACTGAAAGTATCTAATATACCCTGAGTCAGGAGATGCGCAAGAGCTCTTCTCTGTCTACAATTTTGGTACTGGAACCTGTTGAAGTCATTCCGAAAGAAGAAACGGTAATAAGGCGGCGATACAGTGTTCCAATGAATCAAAGTCCAACGTCGATGCCTTCTTATCATACGGCTCACGGCTCAGCTGAGACCCTGCAGAATTTCCTCTATTCTTGCCATCTCTCCCGTCTACAAGGCTGTTATTGGAGGCGGCAGGAAAGCTAGCTAGTATATCATTAATTGATCCTCTGGGTTTGCATATAACCAACCATCAATAGTGGCATCACTACAGCTAGATACTCGCCGAGATCCAGCTCACCATTGCAAGTGTAACCGGTCATTATATAGAAGTCATTCATGGCTTTATGATTTTATACACATCGAGAAATAGCCTTGTTAGACGGGCGTTTACGGTAAATCATAGCACATTACTTTCGCTCATCGACTTAATTTCTATCTTTTTTCAATCGCCATTACTAGGCATGGAATCGCTTGTATGATAAGAGTTGAACATAATATTCATCCTCAATTCTTCCCACGAATTCCATGTCGAGCTTTGTAATAGATGCTAGTAGCAAAGGAGACAAAGCCAAAGAATAGTCCCTTACAGCAGAAAATGCAACGATGACCCTATTAGAGGGCGAACAACGCAGCTCTTAGTTTGTGCAGACCACGTATCATGGGAGTGCCACCTATCTGGCAACCTTAGATCATATTCCAATATAATACAGAGCTAGAACATCTCGCAGGTTCACAATGAACAAATTCGTCCATCTCGGTTTCATCTCCATACTGGTCGATATCTTCCATTATAAAGATTCCCACTGGTCCAATGTCTGTCACACCTGCAACCTTGTCTCTGGGCCCACTTGCTATATCAATTTCTAAGGAACTGTAGTTCATATCATGGCTCTGAGGACTGTTAACTACAGTAGGCCCAGCGGATTCCAAGGTTGGGCTGTGTAGTGGGGAGTGATCATCGGGCTCAGCAATAGGTAGACGAATTGGTGATATCTCAGATTCCATGTCCACGGGTCGTGTTCGATCCCCTGGCCGCGAGCGTAAAGACCAAAAGGTTGAAAGACTACAGGCTGTGACGGCCAATCCTTGTTCGACAGTGGACCATTTCGCTACTTCTATAGCGTCCCCTATTGCAAAAATGGTTAACTTGCTTATTGGAAACGAGAGACAGGGTATGGGGCGTACAAAGAATGTCAGGGCTTTTTAGGTTTATGAGAGCAGGCAACCGCGCAATCACTGCTATAGAAGAGCTGGAGCAAGGTTAGCACGATAACCACGATTGAATGACGTGAGAAACTCACACACAACCCATAGAGACAGCTGGTATGAGTAATAGCTTCTTCTCTGTGTCAAGCTGCAGTTTCCAAATTGTATAAGCAGATAGAGTTACAGTAACCAAGTCTGATGTTATAGCCGCTACACTGTACAGTATGGCAGCCATGATCATGAAATCAATCTCAATGCATACTCCAATCTGAGTCTTGTCCCAGAAGGATGAGATAGGACTGCATTGAAAGACAGTTATTGAAAACAGAAAGGCGCCAGAGAGGGTGGCTGCAGCTATCGCAAAGTAGATAATTATTTGATGGCTGCTCACGGCTACAGTAAGCATGAACCAGCATACAGTAACCCTAGCTGCTACTGTGGCGAGGTAGTAAAACAGGCAGAAAAGCCATAAATACTGCAATAAGTTATTAGAACCAACCGGTAGGAGTAAAGTAAATTTAATACACGCCTACCTTGAGGGCATTGGAGGCATTTTGTATCTCGATGTCTCGCAGATGTTGTCCCAGCCCATATTTGACAGCCACAGTGGAGAAACTTGCACTAAGAGCAAAGAAAGACTATTAAGTGTTATGGAATTTCAGTCAACAGTATCTAATATACAACTTACAGTCCCAAGTATGATAAAATAATCATCGGCAGAGAATTTCTTCACGATGAACAATCGTACAAAACAGCGTATCAGCAGGAAGATGAGTGAAATGAAGAAAAAGACACCATTGATAATAACAAGATCAAGTCCTCGATTTTCCATTGTTTTCAATGACTACAAGGTAATACAACCTCAGGCAGGTAGTAGAGATTATAACGGAGAGAGGTAGGAATGTATAATGAGGAGGTTAAACAGAACTTGAAACCAAGGTACTTACTCGGCCTACTGGAATTATAAACAGTATCCCTATAGAGGGATTTTTATCTTAGATGAACACAAACAGGAATGTGGATACATATCCAACAGAGAGTGAGGGAAAAAGTTTGAATGGATCTGTCATCTGACCAATACTATCTACCTAATCGGAGCTCCCTCGTATTTTATCCTACCAAGCCAATGGCGCCTTACGGTTATGGTTGTTCCTAACTGTCAGAGCACAATAGAGTTAAGAGACTCATCCCCAGTCTAGAGTTGGCTTAATGCAAGGGGGTCATGGGGATGTGACCACAGAATGCGTGTCGGCTATTGTTCGACATAAAAGATGGGGTAATGGATCTCTTATGTTGCCTCGAGCCAGGCTTGGTCGTTTCCATCATTATTTTGTTGCGCCTTGACAGCTTAGCCTACGAGGTACCAAGAGAGAACTTCTGGTGCCCAGGACCTTTCATCGCCGCTCTATCTGCTCTTCATTAGGTCTTTTTGTACGTTAATGCATGATCGCTGAGTTGCATTTACCAGAGCGTTTGGTTCTAACCTATTTGGTCTTCTGTCCCAGCTTCTTTTGAGACTCTGATTGATAAACCGTTCTCAGTCTCCCTAATAAAGTTAATTACTCCGAGCATGGCCAGAGTCTAGAATGGTCTATCGTAAGACAAAGCAGTAGCGTTATATTAGCTTTATTACTATCTCATAAACGGCTATGCCCGTTATCATTTACCCGGTAGTAGACTCTTATGTCACATTCCTGTTGAAGAATTGGCCACGCTAGCACCTCGAATCAAGTTCCCAGTTCCGAGAGCTAATATCAGCCGAACGAGCAAACAGTTTCTCGGCACCATCCAGTCCGCTGCTGCATAATCTAGGGTTGGTGATGATAATCTGTGTGAATGGAGTCTTGTTAGCTTCCTGCAGTTATTTAGGGTTACCACCCTACACAATTTGATCTGACCCAATTCCTTATCACCCCCTTACACCAAGGTGATGATAATCGTGACTGGACGCAGTTCTCTGCCGAGCGCCCATTTTGTTCACAATTATTACCTCCAAGAGCTCAGTAACTAAATAGCTATTGGTCATGCCGACCCCTTCCTTGTTATTAGGCTGTTAGAGATGCCCTCGGTAGCATCCTTCTCATTGGAATCGAATGTGTAGTGCATGTCACTGGATACAATAGTCAAGTTAGATATCGTGTTGTGACGGGCAACAGTCCCTTTGAGCTCCGGCAGAAGCAACAGAGCCGACAGAAAGATCGATATGGCGTTGAAAGCCACCACGATTTCCTTGTACTTAGCCTCTGACCACTGTCCTGGGGTAATCGCCGCTTTCTTGATTACCGTATCTATTTGGGGAAGCTGGGTGATTGTTTGCAGGGCAAATGCCCTGACGCTGGCATAGCTGGCTAAACCTAAGGCCACACTTTCAAAAAGGCCGGACAACGGCTCGTAGACACTGTAAGGACCCCTTTGGCGGCTTCATTTCAGTCGAGCGCGTCGCTATGATCAGACTGGCAGCCCGCAGCTTGATTCCGTGTCTGATCTGTTCAAAGTCAGATCTCGTATTAGAGCCAATGATCGTGACTGTCCTGTCCTTGATGGAAGCTTTTGAACGGGGAACCCTTCCCAGGGTCTTGTTTATGGGTCTATGTTATGGAACAACTCGCCAACGAAGCGGCCTCGCGGGCTATTCCATCCTCCCGAGGGCATTTACAGTCCTTGTAAAGCTCAAACAAACTCAAACTGAGGTGGAAAGGTAAGAGAGGCCAACTCACAAGCCCCCGAAGTAATCTTCAACAGAATTGCCACGTGGAATAAATACGAATGCATGCCACGAAACGCGTTCAGAACATATTGAGTTAGCTTCAAACCTCGGTAACTTAGGGTGTCGGCGGATCGGAGGGGTTGCTAGTCCCGAGCTCAACAAAGTTCTCACAGCAAGGATTTACTGACTAAGACAAGGGTCGGCTATCCCTCAATCTTCATCGATCGGCAGATGCTGTTGCAGGTCCTGTACAAAAATCTGAAACATAAAGATCGAGTGTTGACCAAGAAGCGTGTTACTCGCGTGAAATTGGTCGAGGGTGGAGTCGAAGCTTACACCCAAGACGGCTCTGTATATAAGGGCGATATTATCGTGGGAGCAGATGGTATCCACAGCGCAGTAAGAGACGAAATGTGGCGTCTCGGAAAGGAACAGAGTCCAGGATACTTCCCCGAAGACGAAAACTCTCGTACGTTTCACTACATGCCGTAATTATCTCGCTCACATCTTTTGTAGGCGTCCCAGTCTCGACGAGATGCATCTTTGGAATCTCGAAACGACCCTCTGCTCTGGGTTACCGAAGCCAACAGATGGTGGTTGGCGATGGCCACGCGTATCTAATTATAGCCGCACCAGGAGACCGAACGTATTGGTTTCTGTTCGACGGTCTTCCGGAGACAATGCGTGGGAAGGACATTTCTAAATACACCAAGGCCGATGAAGAGGGACTCGTGAAAGAGCACCATGGCGATCATATTACCCGAGACGTCACTTTTGGTGAGCTGTATGACCGGAAGATCATGTCGACGTTAGTTCCACTTGAGGAGTATGTTTTCGATCGCTGGCATTACAAGCGCATCATAACGATAGGAGATTCGGCTCACAAGGCATGTTAACTCACAAGGAACCTCTTCTATTACTGATATGATGGATAGATTGATCCGGCATCTGGTCAAGGCGGCAATGGAGCCATGGAGTCCGCAGCACTCCTCGTCAATGCCCTGGTTCGTCAACTGAAGCTCAGCCCTGAAGGCCTTTCGGACTCCCAGATAAACACTGCACTATCAGAGGTCCACGCCCTCCGCTACGAGCGGGCTAAAAGTCTAGTCGAGCAAGCACATTCGCTCCAGATGATGATCAGCCAACGTTTCCCGTTCGCTCGCTTCATCTTCAAGCCTCTTGTCTCTCTCTTTGGCCCAGACGCTTTTATTGACATTGTCACCCCGATCTGCTGTGAAGCTACGAGGATTCAAGGCATTCCTGTCCCAAAACGACCCCACTTTGTTCCGTTTGAGGACGAATTACCTGCGAAGCCCATCAAGAGCGGTCTTGCTAGGCGAGTCCCGTGGGTTCTGGCAACCGGCACTCTTGGCCTGTCGCTCTTTGCTGCCCTCAAGAACAAGGACCTTGGGTCCGGAACGGGAGTTCTATACGACGTTCTCCAGCAATGGGGTGCTGGAGGCCTTTTGGGAAAGATAGTTGGGCAGAGCTCGACGGCAGGCCTAATCAACTTGGTCCCTGTTCTCTCAGGCTGGCTCATCGAGGGCTCTCGGCGCGGAAACTCACTAAACCCATTGTCATGGTTCGTCCTATGATCATAGCATCTCTGCACAGTCACTAACATAAAACAGGACAACAGTATACTCACCGATATACTCACTCATCGGTCCAAGCTCAGTGCTACCGTTCTTCTGTCTGTCGTCTGTCCTATTCTCCACCAAGTCCACTATTCACAGACCTGTCGACCCCAAGATGGCCAAGTCCATCGTTCCAGGTGCTCTACTGGGATACGTGGCACCAACAGTGGTAGCCCTGTTGCCGATCAGAGATGCTAAACTCAGGCACTACGTCGGGGCAGTGTGGCAGGCTTACCCTTTGCTTTGTGCAGGCTTCGCTAGAGGACTCGTTGCTATCCGTGCCAAGACGGCCAACAGGGGACAGCCGGAAGCCGACACGAAGGCTGAAGACAGGCCAATCAACTATGCCCCCCCATCCGAACTTCAGCTGTATACAAACGAAGATGTAGTGCCCCTCAAATTCTCTCATGGCTTTGCGCTTGCTCGCTGTTTGGCTGTTCCTGTCATCGCCAAGGCCGTACCAACAACCGACTCGACGCTGTCGGCCATATATCGACTAGCGCCCTTTGGTCCCAGCATAGGTGGCATCAGTGCAGCCTCGGGCCTGGCATACTCCCTGTACGCTGTCTGGGAATTGAGATCACTTGGTTTTGTGAGAACAAAGCAGGCTGTGTTGGCTGGCTTGGCTTCCGTTGGTGCTTTGGGGTTGGCTGGACCTGGGGCGATGATTGCCGGCATTGATTATTGGCGAGAGCATGTCATCTCCAGCTTGAGTCCTGACACTGGGCTACTATGAGTATAGACTTGGATTGTATGCAGAGGATCTAAGATATGCTCAGGATCTGTTCCTGTACTCCGTACTATCTTTTCATCTTTTCTTTTCTATAGACCTATCTATAAAATGTAGGCATAACTCCAAAAGTTCTGGATCAGAAGCTATTGCGACACTGGATAAAGATAATTACAGCCTCTGCTTTGGGGATTGAACCATGGCTAGTCTTTTTCTGCGAAGGATTTGGCAATTGAAGTAAACTCATGGATTCCAAGATTGATGTCCTCCACCAGCAGACTATATATAGCATGCAAGTTCTAAGGTCTCTTATCGTGGTCATCATTACTCGTTCATGCTTCTCTACCTCGGCACTCCTGTCACGTTTTTAAGTTTTCAATATCAGCACCTCAAGGGTAGATAGGTGTTAGGGGCGCTTAGCTGCAGACGAACCATCATTGGACCAATAAGAGGCCTGTCAAGGTGGGATTATGGAGCCTGCCTATTCAGCTGAACAGGAACCAACAGGAAAAACAAAGAGATAACAGAGCTTGAGCGCTTGCATTTTACTTGTTGAGAGAGGGGTTGCAGATCCCACTATAGACGCCGGCATCCTGGATTAGCCTCTATATTTTGATTGGTGTGCTCAGCGGTTCAAAGCGCTTAATTTGTCTCTCTGACATGGAGAGGAAGGGATAAAGGTAGGACATTTTCCCAGGTAGCACTTATCAGTTTTTAAAAATATCTCTTGTACACCTCAAACTCACTCGCTCACTACCTTGCTACCTCACGCGGCAGTCAGCAGAATCCACAATGAGGTAAGCCTCTCTTTATTACGCAATGTTTTATCTTACTGGTAACTTTTAACTACATATAGCTTTTCTTTTGGCTCTGTTTATTTCCAGAAGAGTATGACTTTGCATAGTATCCCTGTAGATGGCGTATATTAATAGTCAACAAAAGGCGCTAATACCTCGAAACCTGGCACATTGGACAAGCCAGTACCTACCGACCTCATACAAGATGGCATACACGATGAGCTGTGTGAATTTAAAACGATTTCTTTTCACCCGGATTATCGAAACTTTAGCCTCGAGGAACATAGGCTCGAGGACTATAAGCATGGTAAGGGCCGTAATGCTTTACAAACTGTCAATCCGAATGCCCAGAGCTTTTTCGCGCCCGATTCGAGACTGTTAATCAAAAAGACATTAGTTGACAAAGGAAAAATGCAACTGTATGTCCACTATTACACGGACTGAGACATGGCTAATGCAAACAGACTTCAAGGCAACGGAGTAGAGATTGAAGTCGGAACAAAACCACCATCGTCGAACAGGGATGAAGCAAATTCATTCAAGACATGGTGTCTTCCCATAAATTTGGTCTCGTATCACTCGCTCTACCTAAAAGAGACCTGCTCTTCCATTCTTCAGGAATCCAATAAGCGAATTAAGCTTCATAACTATTCACCTGATGTGTTTGGCCTTTTTGTGGAGTGGATGTACTATGGAAGCTATGAGTCCTCCTCCTCAGTATCGATCGAAAATGCCGATGCGAAAGGTTGGATTCTTGGGGATAAGCTTCGATCTGTCGAGTTCAAAAACTACACAATGCGTCGTCTTCATGAACAGCACACAAGACCAATTTTCGGACGGCCTACGACCTGCGATGATGTGTAGTACGTATGGAGTAACACTTCACCCGGCTCCAAGTTGAGAAACTTCTACATGCACTTTATCGTGGAACACTTTGGCAGTCCAGCGAAATTGCTTGGTTCATCGACAGATTGGGATACACTCCTTCAAACCCAGTCGGAAATTCGGATTCTATTATTAGACAAGTTCAGGAAGAGCATATTTTCACCGACCCGTGTGGAAAGCATTGATGAATACTTGGAGCCTAAGAACCTTGCTTCGATCTTTCCTTCGCAGGAGAAGAGCGAGCCGATTCAATCGACTATCGGCGCAAAGACGGTAAAAGCACCGATTTTCAACTTCGGTGGGAAACCTAGTGAAAAGGTAAGTTATGAGCAGAGAACAAATTACGATAAAGAGAGAGGGTGGACTATAGCAGGACCCTTGACTTTCGATGGAATGCAAAAGTAAATTCGAAAGGAGGGTGAAGCTAACGCATCATCAGGGAAACAGTCCCCAGCAGAGAGAGACTTTCCAATTGACTTCTAGGGCGAAGAATTATGAAGGAGCTGCAGTCAAATTTGGATGGAAATTTGGAGAAATTGTAAGTCATGGGGGGAGGATCGGCATATACTGATCACAGGCGAAGGGTTAAACTCGCACTCTTGAATCATCTCAAAGGATAATTCAAGGAATCACAAAGAGACTTAAGCTAACAGATTATCAGACAGACAATCCTTCAACGCCTAGTATCAAAGCCATTCAGCCAAAACAAGACTCGCCCTCGAAGCTCAATGCCAACGCCGTTGTGGGACACGCGAATCAATGCAGTACGAGTGTTGACAAGTCAGATAACAGTAACAAATCCCCTGAAATTAGAAAGGGGAAAGACCCTGCTAAAGGTGAAGTGAGCGGTAAAAAGGAATCGGGACTAGGCGAGGCTAGCTGATTAGATCGCTGAAAAGAGAAATGCGATGCCGCAGGGAGGAGGTACTAGAAGTGTCGAGGGCTTGATTCAACGCGAGAGCCGTGTAAGTCAAAGGGAATGGTAGATTCATTGACAATAGTTTTTGTGAGCTATATGTGCTGTTTTTTGCAGTTGAGTTCTGTGGCTGAAAGAGTGCAATCCTTGATACAAAATCTAGTCCTCTTACTAACATGCTTTATTTACAAACCCCCGTTATGAAGAACTGTATGTGTTGGCAGCATTGTCAATTGAGTACCGAGGAGTACGACTTTCGGCGCATGGCAACTTACGGCACAGAACCTAATATTAGCAACAATAGCCTAACAATAGACACAGTCACAGCTTACTGCATATACAAAATAGACAGTAATAAATTTAATAGAACGGATACGGCGATAATTCTATAAACTGTAGGAAATACTATATCCTTGGTTATTAAATGCTAGGTATTCTTAAGGACTGTCTCTGCCTGCGCTTAAGTAAATGAGAATCTTCTGTAAAGATGACGCCCGAATGTTGCAAAGTCTGGAAGGCCGGGAGTAAGGAGAGCTTGAGACGAACCTTGGGTGCCTAGTCTAAGGTATCCTAAGTCTATACTAAGCTATGCTAAATTTACCTCAGTTTTATCATCCCTTAGGATAGTGGACCCGCGTTTCTCACCGCTGATTGGATAATTGCTGTCGATAAGGTTGAACTTTAGGCTGAAAAGCCATGGTCGGATCGGACATAATGTTTAATTTTTATATAGTAATTTATATGTAATTAAAAGAATACTATATTTTGCTATTTTAATAATAGTATATAATAATAGTAGTAATAATAATAATAATTAAAGAGAGTTAATAATAAAAAGAAAGAATATTTTTAATCTCTAAATGTCTTCCTATAGTACTATAAAGGTACAGGTGATATTCCTTTATTGCTTCTTAAGCAGATTGGGAAATTATACTTCCTTACATAAGAAGGTTTCGATTAGGAACTCAGAACGATAATGCCCGTTTCTATTGGTCAGATTCAACGACCCACGACGTCAAGGTTTTGCTTGCAAAACGCTGTACTAAGTTCTGTATGCTGATTTAAGCTCTCAGCCACAAGTCTCAACTGCAAATAACACATCTAGGGCTGTACATAATCCACAGCGTGGCAAATTCTAAAAGCTTAATATCTGAGTATATATTCTTCCCCCCATCTCCATCCTCAATCATCCTTTCCTCAACATCGCCCGCCATGGCCGGATTTCAGGATCTACCCGTCGAGCTCGGAGTGGCGATTATGAGATATGCCAATACCCCACAGGATGTTTCCGCCATGATTCGCGCCGATCCTCGGTTGTTACACTGTTTTCTCAACAACAGGAAGGCAGTGATGACACCGCATGCGACCAAGATTATGGAAGTTTGTGGGGGCCATGTCTCAACTGCTTGCTTGCTCGCAGCTCGACTCCGCCATGCTAAGCAGGACCCTGGCTTCAATGACCCTAGATCAGAGCATCGTGAAAAAATCGTCAGTTGGGTTCTGTGGTCTTGCATCGACAGCCACAATACTCATCATCACCTATGCCATCGCGTGTCACTTGCAACCATCTGTACACTTTCGACTCTTGTTATTGATTTTGGATGGTTAACGACAAGCTATATCTC
Source organism: Fusarium sp. Na10 (assembly GCA_002234255.1). NCBI lineage: Eukaryota > Fungi > Ascomycota > Sordariomycetes > Hypocreales > Nectriaceae > Fusarium > Fusarium sp. Na10. The sequence continues at coordinate 81,483 of NJCS01000052.1, read as the reverse complement.
CCAGGCGCGCGGAAAGATATTGCCATATCTTAGCCGCGCACGATATTGGCCTGAAGTTTCTTCCGAGGAGCACTTAAGGTTTATCAATGTAGCCTGTCGGTTTGAAAGCTATGTTCAGGCCTTCTTCCATGCTGGGCAGCCCCTATTTCCGAGGAACCTGGCCATTCGCGACCTTATCTTTTCTCCGGATATTTGTGGTGCCGAAGGCGTGAATGACGCCAAGCTTACCTTCTACTCAATTGTTTACTACATTTACGACCAACATTGCACCATGATGAAGAACATAATGAGCTCCCTAAAGTTGGAAGAAACATTCCTTGTCAATGGCAGGACTCAAGACCGGCGAAAGTTGCGACTGGAAAGCTGCAAACAAATTGAGGTGAACAAGTACGTACATTACCTTACAACGCAAGGACTAGGTATGCTCCTGCAGCTTCAGAGTATGGCGCTTCAGGATCAGTTGCACTTTGTGCTATGCACATTTGAGAGTATCCTGGACAGTCTACACCCCAACATTCTCCTGGTTCACGGTATTGAGCTTTACAAGGTTGGAACAGTAGAGAAGCTTCGCTGGAACCCATGGGTCCATTGTGAGGAGGTATTCGAAATTACGCCTGACCAATGGCAGTGGGCGGAATCATTCTGGGATATTGATCGGCAGCACCTTCTAATCTAGGCAGGAATGATTTCCCAATATACTTGGAGAAGCAATGAAGGAATAACCCCTGCACCTTCCCAGTACTGTGGGAAGACATTTCGAGTCAAAAACATTACTCCTTCTCATGATTAACTCTCCTCAAGCATCATCATCACCGCCGTCGTCATCGAAACTCTTTCAGAATAGCAGGACGCGGCGTTTTTTTGATCCCATACAAATTACTATATAAAATTTAAACATCATGTCCGATCAGACCATGGCTTTTCAGCCTTGTCAATTGAGTACCTAGGAGTACGACTTTCGCCGTTTGCAGACATACGGCCCAGAACCTGATATCAGTAACAATGGCCCTACGACAGACGCAGTCACAGCCTACCGCACATACAAGATATCTAGTAATTATGTCAATTTACTGGAACGGATACGGCGACAATTCTACAAACTGCAGGAGACACTACATCCTTGGTCGTCTAATGCTAAGTGTTCGAAAGGTCTGTCTCTGCCCGCGCTCAAGCAAATGAGAATCTTCTGCGAAGATGGCGCCCGGGTATCTCGAAAGTAAGTTCAATATATTTTGCTATTCGCTTGGTGGTAGATACTTACTATTGAAAGCAATATATATGGTCGAATCAGGTTCCTCAATGACTTCCCATACGCCTATGCAACACTCAAGTCCCGCCGCTTCCACGAGAACTGTGTTGGCGTCGCTCAAGAACAACTCGGCCGTTAGTAATGGTGGCTCGACCACTGTGATTGGTGGATTCCCCATCTTGAGGGTATTGTCAGTTCCCCTTGGTCTGAAAACAGACATGTCTGGAACTGGGAAGGAGTCTGATACATTGGTTACTGGAACTTGGCAGAGTCATCGGGGTTACGACAAGAGCTTGCTCTCTTTTACTTAGTACTTTCTTAATACAGGTGGAATTGCGCCTTCAACCTCCTCTCCTCGCCCGTGCCTTGTAAATTGATCCGTAGTAGCCGTGAAATCGGCTTAGGCATGGGTAATTAAAGCACAGCCTGTTACTGCTTGCTTCGCTAGGTCTGAAGAGATTTTTAAATCCGCAGTTGTCGCATTCCCACGTATCAGCATACTCGTACATCCCCATGTTGATGTCCTTTCCAACATAGACAATAGGAGTCCAGCAACTCAGGTGACTTACTAGAGAGTTCGTCGTTCCTAGCAACACAAGCCGTCTCCGAGCTTTCAACTATCTTGGGCGTGCCAAGTGCAGTATTCGATGGCCAAGCATGCTTCAGTGTTTTGTTGATAGACATTCTATCGAGAAGTCATCCTCCCCGTTTCCCTAAAATTCGGTATAGTCTAGCAATCCGGTTGGAATTACTGAACTCGATTCCTATATCTACATCATGTCCTTTGTGGAGCAAGAACATTGTATCTGTGGTGTAGGTGATGGATGCAGTAATACATAAAAGTTAAGCTCCATGCCCTGTGGCGTCACTCGTATCCAATCAACGCCACTGCCTGTCACAGCCTTCTCTGTCTACGTGACGTTTGATAACTCCCTTAACAAACCCTTCTGCATAGAAGATACCCCAAGATATCTTCTTCAAACCTGCACCTTGTAAAAGGAACAAAAGTTGCCACGAAACTGGCCTAGGCATGGGTAATTGAAACACCTCATGTCACTGCCGGCTCCGCTAGGCTTGAAAATGTATTCGAAGCCGCAGTAGTCGCATTCCCATGCATACTCCCAACCGGAGCCCTTCAGTGCCTTTCGGGGTGAATCGCTGTTGCTAGCTGTACAAGGAGGTTTCACTTGGACATTTGCCTCCAGAAGCTTTGTAGGTAGAGATCCAATCAAGATATCGTCCTCCTCGTTTCCCTCAAAAGTGGTATAGTCTGGCAATCCGGTCGGTGTTACCAATCTGGATTCCTGTATCTGCGTGACATCCTTGCTAGAGTGAAAATCTTGAATCTCTAGCGAGGGTGACACATGCAGTGGTACGTTAAAGTCAAACTCAAACTCCTTGTCTTTTGGTGTCATTGGTATCGAATCAACGCCACCGCCTGTCGAAGCCTTCTCCGTCTCCATATCCTTCGAGTCATCCTCTGATAATGCTTGAAAGCCGCTAAAAAGCTGTTCCATTAACTGTTGAACCGACTTTCCTTTCTCACTGGAAAGGCCCAGACTTCTCAATATCCCTGGAACAACTCGACTGCTTCCCTGCTTACATACTGAAATCATACTTCCAACAATTTCTTCCTTAGAGTTACCGAGATAAGGCCCTTCCCTTGGAAATGTCCCATTAAATAGCGTTTTCCAAATCTCATGCCATTGTCCTTCTGGTGACAGTCTTCTATCTAAGCGGAGCTTGAGAAACTTCTGTGTTCTTGGATTTACGCCCCTCGTATTATCTGCATTGTCCCGTTTGATGTGATGGCGCCGAGATAGATGTTGCTTGACGTCTTGAATGCGATAGAGCTTACGGCTCAAACATTCGATGTGGCGAACAGGATCGAGGCGGAAATAAGGGCAAGCAAATGCTTTTCTGACTTCAATATCCTCCACGCTGGAATCGTCACTTTCAATCATTGAAGGGCAAGGGCTCCCTTCCTCGTCGCCGATGCACGTATCAGCGGGACCCAGAGGTATCGATTGTTCTCTCGAGAACGGTAGATCCTCTTCAACGGACTGTAGTGGTTCGAAATGGTCGCCTGCTTCGTGGTCAGTGGACAGATATAAATTCAGTAGTGAGTTGTCTCACCTATGCCGTATGTCAACATCAAAGCAGAAGAAGGTCCGATCACCTTTTTGCTAGATGAACAGTCCGGTGGATCCTTTCCACAATATCTGTAGGTCGTTGATGCATCGAACAACGTGACATCTTCAGTTTTATCAATAGATTCCTGCCTCGATGAAAAATTGTTATTCGAAAGCATATCGAGAGAACAGTATTGGGGTTGTCTTTCGGCATAAAGGCTATTGACTGTTTCTTTCCCATGGTCCACGGTTTGGGTAAGATGGAGTGCTTCTGCGAAGCTGAGTGTCTGTGAACTTGTGTTGTGCGTTGGGCATTGCGATATGGGCGTTAAGAGACCTGATTCAAATTCCGAGTCAAAGAAAGAGGCCATGGAACGTTGTCCTGTAAAGAGTTCTGAGCTCGCTACCGAGGGTGCAACAGACATCTCGATGTCTGACCCCTCGCCCCCCTCGAGTGGCTGGGTTAGCTGGAGCCATGGACAAGAGTTCTGGCCTGCCATGAACTCCAGCCCAGTCGAGTCGACGATTATTCCTGGGAACAGGAGTGCAGTGAAGGACAACTGGCGTATTGATGCAGGTTCCTTCATAGTTTGGTAAAGCATTCTCACAAAGCCTTTGACTCCATCAGGCTCACCCAGAATATCACAAACAGAACGCTCAATCAGGCCGATGCTGTACTAAGCATGGGATGCATGATGAAAAAATGGATAAACATAAGTGACGTCCTTCAGTGTTTGGGGTACGCTTACTGACAGTTTGCACCAATGGAGAGGGGTTTCAGCGCTGGAGGGAGTGACTTTAGCGTTATCACATTGCAGGTCGCTGTAATGTGCAAGTATTTTCAGGATTTAGCGAAACTCATACTGAATTATGCTACATCTGCATAAATCTACATAAATCTACCTAAGGATATGTGTAAATCAAGATTGATGCCCTGTAAGTGAAGGGGATACTGCAATTGTACGTATCGACTGCAAGAACTTCACACAATTGTGTTTAGGAAATCACCTGATACAATGGCAAATGGTGCATGGGTACAGCTTGAGCTCGTTGTACAGAACCTCCTAGAAAATAATTGTTTCAGAGTAATCTCGTGCGCTCTAGTCCATGGTAGACCTTCTTGAAAGCCTCCCTCGATGCAAAGAAGATTGACCAATCGCACGTGTTGTGGCTTCAATATGGACACAAATGTGTTGTTCTGACCCTCCTTTACACATCGGTGTTGAAGCCGCTACTGCAGCTTTCTCCGATATAGCCAATTGTAAGCAGTATAATATTCACCCCTCCTCCACCATCACAGCAGACACGTCGCTCTGCGTTGACGCAGCTGAAAGACTGCTGAAATTGAAGAATAATTACTACTGTTCTAGATTTTATTCCGGGTGCCTTGGCCGCCTTACCAACACAACGGTGTGAGGAGATATTGGTCAATTGGCTTGATGTTTGACAAATGAATCTTTTTTTCACTTATGATAGCTTCAACTCTTGAATCTCATTGTTAAACAGAGTTTCACAACAATAACAATTCCTTGTTTGAGCAACCTTGTCTTTCGCATTGTTTTGTTCACAGCCTTGTTTTCACAATGAGCAATATTACCCTCTCACCAAGTGGGCTCCAGATCCACCAAGAATACGGTGTTGGTCTCACGCTTCAGAATTCGACTTACTATTCAATTGCACCGAAACAGAAAAAGCTGCCATTAAAGCTACAGATCGTTATCCAGCAGCTCATTTTTATAAGTCTTCTTGTTGATTTTTATAAGTCAGAGGGACCAAGCAAGGATAAAAACCAACAGTTGGGTACCAATGTTCAAGACAAAGCTTTACCCTTGCCGTCCACAGGCGAGATTAGTGCGGCTACCCGATACCATGACCCTGGAGCCAATAGCGCCCCCAGTGTCGTGCTGCTGTTCTCGGGGAAGCGCAGACACCGCCAGTGGTGGATTCTTTACTGTCCAACACAGGAATCGTATGGGTCTGAAGCGCCGAGCATCGGTGATAAGCGGGCCGGCTCGCCAGGCTCTGGCAATCAATCTGGCCGAAAGAAAAAGGGATCTGGCCGCGAGAACAATGACCGGAGCAGTGGCAAGGGAGGCAAGGGAAACGGACAAAGTCCAGGCGAAAACAACAGAGGCTTTGGCCCCCACCAGCCTTTTACCAAGAAGCTTGCATGTCTATTCTTCAAGCTTGATCCCCGCAAATACGATTGCTGCGCTGGATACAAAATAACCGAGTGGGATCGTCTTTTGCAACATCTCAAACGGCGGCACCTCATCAAGAGAGATCATTGTCCCAAATGCCGGGAAGAATTTCGCGGCGAGTTTGCTGAAGCTGAAAAAAACGAGCATGTCCGCCGAGATACTTGTGCAGAGAAAACTGCTCTAGACACCGGACTTCTTCTTCAAGGTGAGTATGAGGACCTTGCTGGCCTACATGGTACTCATAGAGAGAAATGGTACCAAGCATGGGAGAAGCTGTTTGGAGAACAGACAGCTCCCTATTCGCCGTTTTTCGAAACTGCGGAGTCTATGCTGGAAATGCAGCACAGCACTATGGAGAGAGAACTGCCGACTATTTTAGAGTCGTTCCTTCGCGATGCATTGGCTAGACCGGAACGTAATCCTGCCTCTGCCACTATCCGCGAGATACTGAGGCTGTTACTGAACCCGACTTCTAGCTCCATTCCACTTATACAGGAAGAGCCCCAGGCTGTGTTAGCGCCTTCGGTCACGACACAAATACCTTTGGTTCAAGACATGCCATCGAGCTATGATCCAGACCCTTGGCCGAATCCCATGGAGCCCTTTATGCCCAGTACTAGCGATTCGTATGATCAACCAGATCTTTCAACCGTGGAAAGTGGATTTCTTACATCACAGGACGTATCGGGTGTACTACTTTGGTCCCGGCCCTTGCAAGAACCTCCTGTGTCCCTTGACGACGATGAAATCTTTGGCCAGTTAACGAATTACCTAGATGACGGAGAGTATTTTGATTTTGGAGAGCTTGACAACAGTGGACATATTTAAGAATGGAGAATATTGGTGATGTAGGCTATCACTGTTTTATGGATTTTTGTAATTTCGGGTTCCTATAGCTGAATGCCTGAACGTTGGGTATTCTGCACATATGATTAAGTCAAAATGGTAATTTTGGGTCTTATTATAATCGAGAGCTAATATGACACATCCATTGAAATACATCCTGCAAGTAATCGATTTTGAGGATAATGAGGCCTGAAATTACTGCCTTATTGGGGAGCGATGTGACTAATGCGCCCAATGCTGCCCAAAACAATAATGCACCAGCTGAATGTGAAGAACAGAGACATTTCAACCATCACATACTGCCCATTGACCCAGAAAAGTGACAGCAGAACAAGCATATCACGATAAGCATGAGATAATCAGGCTCTGTTAGTGCAAGGATGTCGAGTTGGTGGCTGATCTGACGCACTTGTATCTGTTGCCCGAGGCCCCGGTAAAATTCCAAGTGACAGTTGAGGCTCTGCTTGTGAAATGGCAGACAAAACTGCGCCGCTTTCATTCGCTGCCGCTAAGTCGTTGCGGCTCTACCCACCTACACAACTGTGAGATTTGAAATGCCTTCGTGCGGCTCAAGTGGGGCCATTTTGTAAGGCTCAATGTATAAGAGGAGGTCAATTAAGGCACCATTCCATATCGCAATGAGCATTGAGCCTCATTCATCTTCCAATCATAGTGCACTGAGTTTTCAGTTGTCACATATATTTCATGTCAATTCACACTGTCTAGGACAATTGATAGTCGTCATGGGCATTCTTCGCCTTCGCCCGCGACGAGCTGCATTGACGCAGACGCTTCCACTAAGACCTTTACAGCCTTCCACGCACAATACAAATGGAGTGAGAACATCTCGGACTCAGCGATACCGACATGGCTTTGGGGAATGCGGCGTTAGGTACAGAGAAAATAGCTATGACAGCGCCAGTGAAAGCTCAGGTGACGAATCCTGTTGCGAGGACAAGTCTACGCAATGCATGAATAATACATTGCTTAGTGACCCCAGGATCCGAATTGCGACACAGAATTTACTACCAGTGGTTCGTGCACAGCTTGACGAAATCCTCTCGCAGGAGTTATACACCGAGCCACAGCACCACGAACAGACTCAACAAGCGCGCAGGGATGAATGCGATTGGGTGATTCCAACGACATACCCTCTAAGATGCTATCGCGAGTTCCGAGGGAGAAACGATTCCTTTGTTGTTATACCACCAGGAGGAGGTCACTCTCACTACCAATGTCCGTTTTACGCTTCGAACCCAAAGAAATATCCTGCCTGTCTGATTGACCACGAACTCCTCTCCATTGAGAGCGTGAAGAGACATGTGGAACGGCACCACGCGAAGCCGCCCTACTGCCCAAGATGCGCAAAGACTTTTGACAGCGTATCAAAATGCGACAGGCATATCCTGGAGAAAAGATGCAGAACCGAGTCTCTCAAGATACCAGACGGTATCAATTTCTACCAGAGGAGTAGACTTTCTACGAAAGACAATCCCAAACTATCTGACAAACGACGATGGGAGCGTATTTACAAGACGATCTTCCCAGGGGTTGAAAGTTGTCCCTCGCCGTATTTGGACAGTGGAGTTGGGCTGGCTGTGTCGATGGCGCGAGACTTTTGGAGAATGCAGGGAACAGAAATGATATCAGAGTTTCTGGTAGGTCAGAATTGGCTGTCTTTCGGCCAAGGAGATGCTCATGCCGTCCTGTATGAGCTGGTGAAGTTTGATCTCATCACGCAACTCATGGAGGAGGCCTGAGGCTTTTCTTTTGGTATTATGGGATATATTGCTAAGTTCTTAGTTGCGAAATGAGAGTATTGTGCAAGGCACCAACATTACTTGCATGCATGAATTTATTTTATTTTTTTAAACCAGACATAATTGGTAACAAGCACTAATCAGGACCTACCATGATTCAAAATGACTCACTTCCATAAATTTCCTCTTCCGTCATAGACCATGGCCTGCACTCTACGCTAGCTCCACGCCATGGCATGCCTCACCACTGTATTTCGGAAAAGAGGCAGCGCCGAACCAATAGGACTGCCAACATAACCAAGACGACATCATCACTGTATCCTAGCGCGAAATTTTATTTCAGGTGAGGACTCACATAGAGATCTGTTCCGAGGTTCCACTTCCAGCCCCATTTCAAATGACATTCATGACAGTGCAGGGCAGACGTCTCATTGACTTAAATATAGAATAACAGGTGTTGAGATTTCTGCTGTACTTCTCATTCATTCCCCCCCCTCAACAATTTTAATCGTAATCGATGACTTTCCTTTCCTCTCCATTGGGCCTCGGTGTCTCAATACTAGCCATCCTTATCAGGGCTATCATCTTCACCGACAAGAAACCGAAATTCCCAATCATCAACAAGTATCCCAAAGACTTCTTCCGCCATCAGGCGAATCACGAGTACAAGACCAACGCGAGAAAATTACTCAAAGACGGCGCTGCCAAGTATGGCGAGAACCCCTTCAACATCCTGGTCCCAAATGGCATCAAGACTATCCTGCCACCTTCGTTTGTCAGCTGGGCCAAGAACAACACGGATCTGGACCACCAGCAACTTATAAGAGACGAATACTTTGCTAGTTACCCTGGTTTCGACGTCCAGCATGTCTTGCATCACCCGAATAGGATGGTCATCAACATGGTCCAGGGAAAGTTATCCAAAACTGACAAGACTCTCCCTGTTATGAATGAACACATCAAGGCGGGTTTGTCTGACATTTGGGGAGAAAACAAATTTTGGAAGACGCTCAACTGGGAAGATGGTACTACTGGAGTTATTTCTCGTGCAGCAGCTTCCATCTTTGTCGGACCGGAACTCGCTGCTGACCCTGAATGGCAAAAGGTCTCGAGAGCTTATGTTCTGGATTACTTTGGAGCTGTTGGAGAGATGCATTTGTGGCCTTCGTGGTTGAGATGGCTGGTTGTCTGGTATCTTCCCGGTGCCTCCGCTTGCCGTGCTGGTTTGAAGCGGGCTCGCGAAATGGTGAACAAGGTCGTTCAGAAGAGACGACAAGAGGAAAAAGAAGCTAAGGTCAGAGGAAAAGAGGCTCCTGCTTATTATGACGCCCTTGCTTGGACCCTTGAATCGCCACTTGGAAACGAATTTGAGCCGGCGGATGTTCAGCTTGCTCTGGCTATGGCCGCCCTGTTTACCACTTCGGAGCTTTTTCGACAGATCCTCATTGAGGTTGCTCGTCGCCCTGAGGTTGTTGAGCATCTGAGACGAGAGATTGAAGATGCTGCACCCGATCACGACTTTACTGCCACGTCGCTCGTCAAGATGCAGTTGCTCGATAGCTTCATGAAGGAGACACAAAGACAAATCCCATCGCTAGGTAAGTTTCTCTCCGAGCAGCATATCACACATACTGACTCGTGTAAGTGATACTGGAGAGATTGGTCATCCGCGACACTCGGCTTCCCGATGGCACTCTTCTCGAAAAAGGAACTCACATCGCCATCGATTCTCGAGAGATGTATAACCCCGCTAATTTTGAGAATCCCGACGAGTTTGATGCTTGGCGCTTTTATAAGCGCCGACAAGCTGGTGACAACACAAGTTTGTTCGTGCAGTCAAGCCCAGAGCATGCTCAGTTCGGCATGGGCAAACACGTATGCCCCGGCAGGTTCTTTGCTGGCAGCGAGTTGAAGCTTTGCCTGGCTCACATCATCCTCAAATACGATATTAGATTGAAAGACGGGTGCTTGGGAAAGCCTATGCAGTTTGGCTTTTTGAGTGCCACTGATCCATTCACTCAGCTGGAAGTTCGAAGAAGATAGGACTGTAAAGATTGTATTTATATGCTTGATAGACTAGAAATTGATCTTATGAGTTAGGGCATATTCTCACGGCTGGCGACGGCTGATTTCATGCAAGCTCAAAGAGGAACACTTAGACACCACTTTATAATTTTATTGCATCATTGCCTGGGGTTTTGTTCTTCATGGCAGAGAGAACAAAAACATAGCTACACCAAGAAGTCTCTCACTTCTTATTCTTATTCTTCTTTCTCTTCTCCTTGCATTCTTCGCACTCCTTCCAGATCTCGGTGTCAATTACCTCGATCGGTTTTCTGCACGACCCAACTATGCCTCCTGACGCCGCACACGCAGTTACGTTGTTCCTTGTAATTTTCAAATTCTTGCAGTCTGGGCATAGTGTAAGCTCTCTACATTGCACACACATTGTAATGATCTGAAATTATAGGTTAAGTTGTAGATAGTAAAGTATTGTTGTTTAGAATGAGGGATTTACTTGAGTCGAGGTTTCTGAGTTACAAATCGGCGACGAGGGAATTTATAGTCAAAAGAACCTCAGAGGTTCTGTGACCAGTGGTTTGTTGTTCACAGCTAGAAATAGCTTAGAATCGCAGCATTGTCAGAGCCCCTTTGTAGATGAACATTGCCCCTTGGTAGCTGCCACCATGACTCACTGCAAGAATTCCCCACAGTTCACAGTCTAACCTAGTAGAACATGCACAGGAATTGATGGACCGAAGAATATCAGTTAATCAGGCCTCACAGTTCGCGATGTCACGTATTCGATTTCTACTAATTCGTTGTTATCTCAAATGGCATATTACGATAATGCTGGTTCCTTGCACAGTACCAAAGCCTTCGGAATGCGTTTATTAAGTCTATCTAGCCTCCAAATATCGCAAGACGTTAAGCTATCTCTAATATTCAAAGCTCAAATTAATCCTTCCCCAATATATCAGTAAGCCACTCTCATTTCTTCTTACTTTTATTTCTACATTTAGAGCACAGTGTTTTCGTTGTGTCAACTCTCCTTCCCCTGTTGCCACATCTGCCAAAGAAGCCTCGAGACTGGGAACAATAGTGGTCAGAAAGCCGCTGGGTAAGAAGGATCTCACAAACCCGGCAGACGGTTTGATATGTTACCTCTACACACATGACGAAGTTCTTGAACTTGAACCGGTAACCGGATATTGACTTGGTAATTCGTGGTACAGGTTAAAAGATACAATTTCGAAAATTAGTAAAGACCTAGCTGTCACTTACGTGAAAACCTATGAAATAAAGGAATGTGCTTTCAATTTATAGTCTAAGATATTGAAGCATAGTATGGTGGCTCGTGATCTTCGATATGAGGCAAACTTTATGTTTCACGATAGTTACTCGATGCGATCACAGCATACATCATGTACTATTCACCGAACTGTGTCTCTCAAGGATCCTCATCAATCGGCTTGGTGATTTGGTCAAACTGATTTCTTGTTTAATCGTGAGAAGGTAACGTCTTGGCCAATTCCTATAGACCAACTAGAACAGTTTGGGAGGCTGATGCTTAATAAAGGGCTAGCACATATTGCGTGCGATACAACGTTGAAGAGTCGGAGTGAATTGCGCGAGAGGCATCGGATTGCCCGATTTGATGATTCAAGTAGTGAATATTATAATACAGATATGAAAGATACAGTTATAGCATCGGTTGATCAAATGATACGGGTACCGACTCCCATCTAGTGAATAAGACCGTCGTTCTTGACCTGCTTGAGGTACTTGAAATAGCTCGTAGTACTGTTTCGTCGAAGCTGTTTGCCGTACTTGATGAACACAAAAGCAAGAGAAAACTGCGCAATGGCAACAAAGCCAGCGATAAGAAAAGCGTTCTGATAGCCCATTTCTGTAACCCATGGTGTGACACTGGGAGAGGTTAGTAGACGGAAAGTTGAATGATGGTGAGTCACGTACCCATAGCCTATGGCAAAGCTCATGGTGTTGCGAATCAGAATAATTGTAACAATGGAGTCAGAGCCAAGTTCCGTGTAGCAGTCTATGCAGTAGCTAAGCGGAATCTGACAACCTGCAGTGATTGCGGCACCTAACATTCCCATGGCGATCAACAGTCCTGACCAGTGAATATGATGAGCAGCTCCCACGCCCCAGAGTAGTAGTGCCCCTGGTACGACTAGAACTAGAACAGCATAAAGCCAAAGGCGGTACTCAGGCTCGGAGATGTAGCAAAGACCAACAGAGCTTGGCTTGAATGAATAAGAGGAGACGAGAGAATGACCGAGGCTGTAGCGTTGAGGACACTGAAGTAGCAAATAACAGCACCATACATGAAGCCACAGAACACAACAATGGGCAAGGAGAATTACTTGAAGGGTCGAATTAGCATGCCCCTAAGAGGAACGCTGCCTTGAACATGCTCGCTTCTGAAGATCTTGATCCTATCGAGGAATGACTTAGAGGAGGGCAGGACGCTGCCGTTGACTACATCTACATTTGATATGGTTTGCGACTCTGCCTCTTTCTTGTTATCGCTGGTAGATTCGGTGGGTTTGTCGATATTGACAGCATCGTTGAGATGGAGTGCCGTGGCCTTTCGGTTGTACTTTGTTTCCTCCATGAGGAACAGGCAAATGACGAACGCGGCTGCGTTGAAGATTGCACACCAATGCTGCCCAAGAGTCAGTCGAGGAACTTGTATCACTGTTCGCTACATACCAGCACCCATTGCCAACCTTGTCCGTCGGTGATGAAGCCAGAGATGACGGGCGCAAGAAAGTTTGCACCTCCAAGGAACAGAGCATAGTAAGCGATATAAGTGCCTCTTTCGTGCGCAAAGTACTGGATGAATAAATTAGATTGAGTGAGGAAGGCTGTCGTGTCTATTACCCACAACATCTGATACGGAAATCTCGCAGAGTGACTCGATCGGAGCACCAAAGGCCCCTTGAAGGACCTTGTTAGTAATCCATTGGCCATTGGTCGTTGCATGCGGGGCCCAAATCATGATTCCCTGTGACCATGAGCTAGGGCAGAAATGCGCAAGCAGTGTTTGGCTTACAGTTGTTCCCAGTAAGGACAAGAGGTACACAGGACGTTTGCCGAACTTCTGTGCCAGAGGCTGCCAGATTAGACATCCCTACCCGAAGGTTAAGAACATGTATCCTGTTCTAGAGACTAGATTACCGATATTAAGGCCAGTGGCAATTGAGATTGGAACGAGAACGGAGTAGATTGCGGCCGAAGCAATACCAACGGCAAGACAGTACCTGTAGATCCAAGACATTAAGTATTTGTTTCCTCAAGAGTCGGTAGCTTGACATACACGCATAAAGTTGCCATGAGCAGAGTCTTTCTCCATCGGCTCCAGTTCAAGGGATCATCTAGATCATCAGAGGGCGTTGGTACGAGAACGATATCTCGGTGTCCACGAGCATGGCGAGTATCCAAGGCGCCATCAAAATCGACAAGGAGGACGGTCCCGGGAACAAAGTCCAGCGCGGCCTGTGGCGAGTTGTCGTCTGATACCATGTTGGGATATATAACAGAAAGAATAAAATTAGTCGCTTCGAGACTTGAGTTCAATGGGTTTGTGAAGTTCTGCTGCTGGCGAACGGACCAGGAATTATATACATGATACAAGTAACCAAAGGCCACAAATTGCCGGAACCCAATGACGCTTGTGAAAATAGCGCTTTCTACCAATCTAGATAGCAGTCTCCCCTTGGCCCCAGACAGTCTAGATTGCCCTTCAAGCATCACCGCGTTCCATTTCCACGCTATCATCTAATCCGGGGGTGGACCCCAGCCTGCGGGGAAATAACCAATGATTGATATTTACGAGTTTTAGCACATCTTTCCGCTCAGCGAACCTTTGGCCGATTCAGGCATGAGACCAAGTCTTGACCAATCATTGACTTTTGCGAGGGGTCTCACCAATGAGTATGATTACCGAAAGATAAGTTAGCTCAAACGGGGTTCTAGCAACGACATTTCCCTTGTTTACCAGTAGGCATCCTATGATAGTCACTGAGCTACTCGCGGAAGAATATCAAGTGCGGTTAATAGACTCGGCAATGGTATCCGGGTTCTTAGCAAGAATATAAAGATGCGTTTGAAGCCAAGCTCTATCTAATCAGCACCCCTCATAACTTTGCCTGCTCATCATACAACATAGCATTTGTTGTTGGATCTCTTCCTCCTCCGGGACTTGTCTCCCATTCTCAGCCCCGAAAGTCCGCAGACATATCTGTCGTGGCCGATTGGGAGATTCAAGCTGAAAGATGCCGCAAAGTCCTTCGAGAATCTCTCAAACCAGCTTGGCTTTTACCACCTGGTCAGCTTCCACCTGCTGACCAGCTCAATGTTTCAACTTTCATCGAAACATGTGGCTCCCTCTCAGCACGAGAGCTAGAGATCACAGCTACCAGCGCAAAAAGACTGGTGGAACATATGGCCTCTGGCTCTCTCACAGCTGTCGAAACTGTCACTGCATTTCTCAAGAGAGCTCATCTCGCACATCAACTTACCAACTTTGCAACTGAGTTCATGAACGCCGACGCTCTGGAATCCGCTGCTGAACTTGATGCCTACTTCAAGGCAACCGGCAAAGTCAAGGGGCCCTTGCATGGTATCCCAATCTCGACGAAGGAGCATATTGAACACAAGGGACGCATTGCTCATTCGGCTTACGTTGCCCTTATTGACAATGTTGCTAAAGAAGACGCCCTGATTGTTCAGTGTTGTAAACTGGCTGGAGCAGTATTCCATGTGCGAACGAACGAACCTCAGAGCGTAATGGTTAGTCAGTCTTCCTTCATTTCCTGATCTGTCACTGACTCTTAAGCACATTGACTGTTCGAACCCAATCTACAGCACGACAGTAAACCCACACAGCCGAACATTAACATGCGGCGGCTCGAGTGGAGGCGAGGGCGCTTCCTTGGGACTACGTTGCGCAGCCTTGGGTATTGGTACCGACGTTGGCGGTTCTGTTAGAGTGCCCGCTGCCTTCTGTGGCGCATATGGGTTGAGGACTACCGCATTGCGCAACCCGTACAAAGGCGTGTGTCTTCCTGGTGCTGGACAAGAGAGTATCCGATGCGTTGTCTCACCTCTAGCCAATACTGCAGAAGATCTTGCCCTCTTTCAGAAAGCCGTGCTTGATCAAGAACCCTGGGAGATTGAGACATCGCTACTACCTCAACCTTGGAAGCAGCCTAGTTCGCTAGAGCCTGGCAGCTTTACCATTGGTGTGATGTGGGAGGATGGGTGAGTTCTCTTTCCCTCCTTGTAGTTATCAGCTAAATGTTGTCACAGACTTGTCCGGCCCCATCCTCCAGTCCTTCGCGCACTCCGATATGCTGTCAAGAAGCTCAAGGCGGCAGGCATTACTGTAGTCGACTTCGAGCCATACAACCACCAAGAGGGCATGGATACTGTTTCAAAACTGTACTTTCCGGATTGTGCCGTGACGCAGAAGGATCTCCTCGAAAAGGGAGGAGAGCCTGTTGCGCCGCTGTCGCACTTTGCGTTTAACCTTTCTCTGCCACGCCCCCTCACTATACAGGAGAACTGGGCTTTCAATGTCCGAAGAGACGCCTTGCGAGAACAGTAGGTACAAAGGAGACTGGAAACTGACTTAGCTGACCTCTTTAGATATCATAAGATCATGAAGGATCGAGGTGTTGACTTTATTCTTTGCCCTGCCTATGTCGGGCCTGCTTCAAAGTTGGGCGATGGCCATTACATCCCTTACACGGCCATCTGGAATCTTCTAGATCAGCCAGCCATCGCATTCCCGACTGGGCTGAAGGTCGAGCCAACAGATACCCCATACCCTGACTTCAAACCCCGATCAGCTGAAGAGGAACGAGAATACAACAAGTGTAGGTCATGCTGCTGGCGGCACTGCTGAATCGATGCTGACACAAGAGTAGACTCACCCGAAGAGTATATTGAGGCGCCTTTGGGGTTGCAAATCGTTGGTAAACACTTCCGGGACGAAGACACAGTTGCTGCTGCAGAGTTGGTGTCCAAGATTATCCAGGGATGAACAGGTTGAAGGCTCCAGACACACTTTAGTCACTGTATACATAAGCTTTCCCTATTATAAACAGTACACGTAAAATCTTTATACAATCGCTCGAAAGTACAGCCCTCTGCAATTAAAAGAGGGCGGGACGCTTGTGACGATAGCATTGTACTTATCAGCCACTGGAGTCCTTTTGCTTGGAGACTACGAAAGATACTGGAGAAGACTAAAAGAGCTAGCGCTAAGGTCTGTCTCCTCTTATCGCCGGTTGCATCTTAAAACTCCGACTTCCCCGCTTCTGATTTGACCCTGGTACTGTAACTAACTTCTCCGTTTTCGTTGAACACACGACCATTCACGCTTCAATACCTGTCAGAACACCATCGCCTGTCTGAACATGCCAGATATTAAATTACGTGTAAAGACTGGCTGCGTCACATGTGAGCATTGAGAGTTCAAGTATACGCATCTACTGACCGTCGATAGACAGGCAACGCCGGGTCAAATGCGACGAAGGGAAGCCTTCATGTCGCAACTGCTCTCGCTTTGGCCGCAGCTGTTCGTGGCCCAATACCTCTGATATGGCTGATAAAAGGCATCGCCGACGACGTGCAACTCCTCCTGATCCTCCACCCGCCGACGAGGGCACCTCTCCATCCAAGTCTGGGGAGACCTCACATGACTTGGTCCCGATTCTGAATAACAGGTCCCTAACAACTACCAAGCACCCACTCTGCGAAACGGAAATCGAGTTTGAGTTGATGCATCACTTTTACAACTTCCACTTAAACTCTCTTACTCTACCAGCAAAGGACAAGTCGCACTTTTTCCAGTGCCAGTCAGACCTCATGAACATGATGTCACATAACAGAACCCTCAAATATGCTATGCTAGCCAACTGTGCTTCAAACAAACACGCCCTAATGAATAATGATCGGTATCGCTTCATAGCCTTGTGATACTATACAGAAGCTATGAGAGGGTTGAATCAGGAGCTCATGGACTTCTGCCCATCCGATACCTATCGGCATTCGTGTTTATCAACAGTAGCGTCATTTTTATACGTGTACAATGTGCGTGATTAATCACCGAGAATGGTCACTGTGATGTTAGCTAACGTCATTCCCGCCCAGTTCTGGAGTCTTGACGTAACGTCAGACCCAAGGCCTCACGTCGTCGGGGCTGTGGAGCTGCTAAGCTTGAGGAACCAAGACAGTAGCTCATTGAGAACAGTCATTAAAAGCTACGATAGGGTCAATATTGAAAGCGTTTTGTATCAGGGCTTTTTGCTATCTATCAGGAGGCCATTTAGGCCTGACTTTCGACTGGACTCTGAGTTCATCACTCATGCTGAAGATTTGCTTGAGTCATACCACAAGGCAAATCCATCTTCTACAAATCCAAGCATCATACTCGGAGTACCTACGTCCCTGTATCGACTTATACTACGGATAATTGACTCGTTCAATGCCCCTCAAAGCAATCTTTCCAATCACCTCAAGCGCTTGAAGGTTGAGCTACAATACTGGGAGCAGTTGCTATTCGATGACGAAAACAGCGAGAACGTTCAACATGGGGATTCACGCTTCAACAGCCTGATGATAATCGCAACTTCCCTCCTACTTGATCTAATCACCGAAGCCCTGACGTCAATCGACGATGCAATTTGTCTTTCACCCTCAGCCGGGGACGGAGATGGGAAGCCCTGGAGATGGCAACTCGATTTAGCCATGAATATTCTTCAGTGCCCTAAAGAACATCAAAAATGGAGTAGTTGTTACCTAGGAGCATGGCCATTGTTGATACTCGGGTATGGTGCCAGGACAATCGAAGAGATTGCTTTGGTGAAGGATATTTTGACCAAGATGCAACAGCGCATAGGATACGGCGAGGTTCAGAGAATAATCCAAGAGCTGGATGAGATCACAACATACAAGGTTCCAGTTGGTCGAATGTACCAAGAACATCTCAGTCTCTGTTCGCCGGATTAGGAGAATGTAGTTCAATATAAGGCGCTGACCTGGATCTCATTACAACTTGGGCAATTATGAGATCTGTTATGGACTTGTGCAGTTTTCTGTAAAATTTATCTCGTATCTTGTATTGATCTGTTATGCATAGGGGGACTATGACATAGCCTGTATAAAGACACATAGAGCAATATGTTCCAACACAAGCAAGTTCCTAGTTACCTTTCGGTCACTGTCTATTGAAGTGGAAAGAATTTAGTCAGTGACTAAAATCTAAGCCGCATCGCTTGTGGCATCCTCTGCCTCATTCGCGCCGGATGGTGGGGGTCCACCAGGGCCGCCGGGGCCACCACCTCCTCCAAAGTTGGGGTTGGTATGGCCACCATCCTCATATCTGAAGACTGCAGGGGTGACCTTCTCAGTGGCAGTGATGTTGATGCCATAGGCCAGCCAGCCGAAGACGCCCTCAGCAACTGTGTCACCAAGAAGGGTCCATTCAACTACTGGGTCGTAGTCCTGGTTAGCAGCCTGAGCCAGAATTCCGTCACGAGCGTTTGTGGTCTGGACCTGCGTGTTGGTGCTGTAAGGAGCAAGAGCTTCAACCTCGTCAATCAGGTCCTGGTCGAAGTAAGTCTGCCCAATATGGCTGCTGTAGATGTCGTTTCCGAGGGTCTTATTCCGGTACAGAGTGGCGTTTGCATGAGCCAGAAGGTGGATATGCGTCGTACGACCAACATAATGACCTGGGAAGAGGGTCTCAAACTGAGCGACACCATCTTCATCAGTTGGCTGGATACCTCGGCCAAAGGTCTTGTTGATGTTGGCCTTGTCGTCAAAGTTTCCATTTCCCTGATTATTCACGCCACCGTAAACACCAGTCGAGTTACAGTGCCAGATCTCGAGGTACAGCTCAGGGACAGGCTCGCAGGTAGTTACGTCGATGATTTGGTAGTCGAGAATAAGGTCAACGCCCTCCTGGTCCTCTTTCAGATCGCTTCGAACAGACTCGCCACTGACGTCTCGTGATTGTTAGCGCTTGTCGGTTTCAAAGCTGATCAACACTTACAGTATGGACCGAGAGTGACTTCGGGGGTCAGCACGCATGAGTTTTGGCCTGCGAAGAGGATATCGGCCGAGGTGTTGGGTGTAAACCCAAGGTCGGTCTTGTTGTGGTCCGTGTTAAGAACGTCCTCAAGATCGCGCTTCTTGATACCACCTGAGGCAAGTCATATTAGAAAGAGACGAGCTATGTAGTGAGTATTACTTACGCTTTCGGCGATGCTCCTCGATCAAGGCAGAACGACGCTTGATGTTACGGTCGGTGACACCTCTGGCCTTGAGTGTCTCAGCACAATGACGGAGGGACAATCGCTCAGCACTGGCTTCGAAGGAGCGACGTTGCTCAAGCTCATCGTAGTGGTCTTCACCTGGATGGGCCACGGCTGCGGTAGCCAAAGCCAAAGCAATAGAAGCAGAGAAACGCATGACGATGTAACAGAACAAAGACAGTGATGTAAATGGGGTCAACTGTTGGCATTATGAGCGAAGTATGTGAGAAATCCAGTTCCCTTTATGCATTTTCAGACCGACTATCCCACTTGACCTTCCAGTTCTCAGGGTTGCTTTACACCGTTATCCCACCATCATCACAAATCACGTCTTTATCCCGTCCGTCTTGGCAATGTTACGTCGAAAAAGCTCCGTAATGCGAAAATGGCCGTACTTGGCAGGAGGATCCATTTCACATGTCGATCTACCTGTATAGGTGTGATTGTTGCAACGTGACGTTAATAAACACTCCTTCCTCATTCGCTGTGACATACGTAACCCACTGGTAGATCATCGGGATGTGGGCAAACATACTTGATAAGATCCACAGACGGTCCGGGAACCGACTCGTTAAAGAAGGTCAAAACGCATAGCTGTATGGAGTATATAGACCCATATATCCGAGTTTCAAGATTCTGCCGGCGGAATCACAGCCGGGCGCCGCGGTTGAATTAGGTATATGGCAGTTGAGAAAATTACAGATACGAGTTACTCGAATAGGAATGCTGTGAGAATTAAAATAGGTGCCGAAATGAAAAAGTTAGCTTTACGGTATTGAAGAGAGGACATACAGTACGTGTACTGCGTAAATTTGTAAGCTTAGCTTACTGAAATTAGGCTCTCGCTTAATAGCTTTAATTATTAAGCTTATGTTTGCCATCACATAAAGCCCAACTAAAACAGAGGTTTTACAGGTTATACTCCAACTTGCCTACTACAGGAACGCCAACTTAATACAGAAGCCACAATAGCATTGTCATCGATGCGCAACAGCAGTGGCGTAATTTACAGCCTCTGAGTGGATATGTATTGTACTGATAACTGTTTCTGCTTCCATTTTCGCTTGTCTACATGGGTTCTACAGGGATGGTGTGCACCATTCAATTTTGATCCTTTTATCAGACCCTCTCCTTGGGGCAAGAAAACCACAGACCTTGATATGGGGTGTCAAAATAAACTCAGTAAAAGCTATCCTAAGCTTGGGGTACATTGTCTAAATCTTTTTATCATTTCAGATCGAGGTCCTGGGTTCTCTTTCCTCTTCTAGCCTCTTAAGGAGGGGTAACCCATAACTACATGCAACGGAAACAGGGTTATCGAATTTGCTTTATCTGTGTCCTCTGGGACTGTCCGTAAGATTACCCAGAATCAACGAAACCTCATCGTCAACAACTTCTAGGACGTGCTCCGGACCAAATTCAGGTTTCCAACCGATAGCCTTAGCATGGTCAGGTTCATACCAAGAACTGAGTCCATACATCAGTCATTAACCGTTCATTTCTTAACTAGAGAAGTCAGAAAGGAAGCACTTACTTTCCAGCAACCTTTAGCTCAATAGTATCAGGCGTAATACCAAGACACTTGCCAATAGTTTCACGCGCCTCTTTAGTAATCGGCCGGACATGATCATCGTTAATAAGGCCACGATTATATAAAGCCTTGGCAACAGCTTTGTGTAAGCCCATCCAGCAGACACGGCCACTGGAGGCAAGGTAGAAGCTATTTTTACCGTAGTTAAGATCTTGTCCATTGAGGACTGCTTTAATAAGAATGGCGTAGTTAATAGTATTACCAACACTATATACTGGCCATTTCTAAATGGAGTTTTAGTATAGTAATTATATAGTAGGATTATAATAAAACTTACATCAGACGGGTTTGTAATGCTGTAGACGTGTTTGTAAGCTAGAGCAGCATTGACGATATCGACAGTCTGAATTGAGATAGGGTTGCCGAAACCTTTTCCTTTGCCATCTATTTACAATTAGGGCAGGACTTCACTTCTATCCAAAGTGAAGCAGTATAGAGCTTACAGACAGTACAAGGCGAGAAGACATAAGTATTGACTCCAAACTCTAAACCAAGTTCGACAACGCGGCAATTAGTATCGAGGGACTAAAGAAACGATTAATTGGTCCAAGATTCCGCAAATGCACTATGTGACAAGTTAGTTACTTACAACTTTCATCTCTTTCATCGGGGTTTTTGCATTCTTCTGTAGTTCATACGACTCGGGGTCGGTATCGAGAGGTCGGTTGTTAGGTAGCCCCGAAAGGCTTGAGAACTGTTTAGTTCCTGAAGTATAGATAAAATACGTGTCTAGTCCCGTTTGAGCCTTCAAAGCTGATAGCCCCTTGATGAATGATGTTTGGCTCTGCAGACTGTATGCATCGATTAAGAAGAAGACGAGATTGACTCTCTTGGATACAACCAGCTCTTGGACCGCATCCTCATCTTCAAGAGAAACCTGGATCGGTTCAGCGCCGTAAAGCTTCATCACGGTCTCAGCTTGTTCAGGTTTACGAATAAGAGCATAGAGCTTTTCGTAATCCGAAATTTGCGCTGACTACCATCAAGCAAGAAGTGTGCTACCGAGATAGCCAGATGCCCCATTAATGACAATATTAGCTTTTGTCATAGTGAGTAAGGGGAAGAGAGTGGTGCCCCTCATAGTCGACAGGGATAACTACCTATACACTGAACATTGACCTGCTTTTATCCTTTTGTGTACTATTTGCTTTTGGCGCTGAATTGAGACGTAGGTGCTGGAAACAACGTTACCATAATTTTGTAAGCAAAAGCGAATACTAGAATCCTTCGGCCCGACCCAGGAGGGCAGTTATGACACTTCGGCGCAATAGTGCCCAAGACCGAAAATCATAAAGTCTGGAGGGATCTTTAGCCGATTGAGGAGGTTGGTAATAACACTTCGGCCTAGCAGTAATCAAAGCCGAAACTTTTAAAAGCCATAGAGCAGAGTCCTTATTGAAGATTAATAATGATATTTTAATTACTAATTATCAATATTGACCAAAGGCTATCTATATTACAAATCCCAGAACAGGCCTATTAAGCCTTACTCCCCGAAAGCCTTTGAAAGAGAGCATGTAGCTCCCAATGAGGCTGATTTTCATCCTGAACTGCCTGGTGTGTTGACAGATACGTCTGACAGTTCGCAACTGTCCTCAAGAATACAATACTATTTAGCTGGTGCATGTTTTGCGAGCTGGTGGTTGGCCGTTACAATTCAATTTATGTTTGCGATAGCGGTTGCACGGGTGAATGACTAGTCTAACCCTCCAAACCAGGTAGCTTTGTGCCTGTGACAAAGACCATCGCATGATGATAAGTGGTCAGTCATTAACGATGTAAGTTTCAAAACGAGTCTAACTCAGGTCGGAATAACCTCAAAGGTCAAATAGGCACCACTCTAGGCAGACGGCCCTTTTTTCCACCAACGCGCTATTTAAATATGGGGTCTGCCAATACATACAGTTTCTGTAAACATTTCGCATCAATAGGTTGGGCCTTGAGAAGATCACTATGGTGGACTCTCCTACAATACACTCGAATTTCTCCGTCGTCTCGGGCGAGCTATGTTTCGGCTCCTTGCACAATATTTGGTTCGGTTCCTCTGCTCCCTCTCAAGGTCTCCCCGTCGCTCCACCGCAACCAAGTGGCACAGTCATAGCTCACAACATCAACTACAACATTGCCGCACAAAACGGGACCTGGAATTTCTTCAAACTTGTTACTTCTGAGACAAGCCATGCAGTAGCATGGTTCGTGGCTCACAAAGATATCGATCCGAGGCAGGAAGTCGATAAGATTCTCCGCATATCTGGCTCACCTTATGAAGCAGATCACGGAAGCACGATGAACGACGATGCCACTTCTCAGGCTGGAGTTTTCGTGATCAATCGTTATGATTGGACCTACTATGACAGGCGGTGCTTTGATGAGATCGGTGAAGGCCAGAAAGAGGGCGATGATGATACACTGGCAAACTCCAACTCTCTTGGTCTTGTTGATCGCTCTGCTGCGCAAAAAATGGTCCAGCGATGGCAGGGTCAACAGCCAAGCCGGCGAGACAGTGCAGGGCAAGGAATCTGGTTGCACATCCCCCAGGGAGAATACATGTTTGGCCGCTTTGGATTCAATGATACGCACACCGCAGCAAGATCATTCCTGTTCTTCTCCGCATACACAGAATTCACAAAGACAAATTTTTAGGGCATTCAAGGAACACTGCGAAAACACATGACGCCCCAGGAGAGCTTTGAGCGCCAGTTGCACGAAGGAGTTGACTTCTCGGGAATGGACAAGGTGCGCGACATGGCCTCTAGTCAATACGTTTCCCCGCCGCCAGCAAATAAGCAGCTTGGCCCATACGATCGAAGCGACTATATTCTGAGAGAGCAGGACATTGAAGCTTTGCGAAGCTATCGTGGAGAACAAGACGGCGAAGAACCGACTATTTATGGGTTCATCGATCCATGGAAGCAGCCACTATTCGATCTCGTGAACGAGATGGCCCTCAGTTATCTCGAACATTTCGTCCTTCCTCATCTTGGAGGTGAAAATGTTGCAGAAATGGCCCAAACGTTGTTCCCTGATTACGAGAAGGACAGTCAACCTATCAGCCTAGACGTTGCCTCCTATCGTCACTTCACTCAGCCGGACCAAAGCCTGATTCCAGACTTTGACATATTTTACGTGACCGTTCGTGTCCGAGAATTCCTCGAGTCTCACAGCCAGGATAAGTCCAGGATCTTCAGAGACGTCGCTATTCGAGGAATCTGTCGAGTGCTGGGCTATATACTCACTGAGATATTCGAGTTGGCTAACAATGTGGCCTGTGATTGCGGACATGATAACATTCTGCCATGCCATGTTCATCAGGCTGTTTTGTTTGATGAAGATATTCTGCGTTTGGTATGTTTTTCGAGGGTTTTGTGGGAGGGAAACTTAAAAGATATTTGAGATGAGAAGACGGGGAGCATATGGGAATGGCGACGATTGGCTGAATCGTGTCTTACCTAAGGTCATTGCTTATCCAGTAAGACATGGATTGCGATTACGCGATGCATGTCAGCAATTAATCTTAGCCCAACAACCAACAATCAACTCAACAAGCCTTTTTTGAGTCCTCAATCAGGTCTCATCCTATCGAGAACCTTGTCCCAGCAAGAAATCCTTGTTAGTTATCGTCATGAAACTTATTGTAGTTGGCGCCACTGGCTATATCGGCGCCAGGATCATTCGTCAAGCCCTCACACGCTCAGACATCACCAGCATCATCGCTGTTACCCGCCGACCTCTAGAGCAGACCGCCGCGAGACTGCAAAACGTCATTGTCCCGGACTATGGTACATACTCATCCGCGGCAAAGGAGGCTTTCGCCGGCGCAGGTGCATGTATCTGGACAGTAGGCGTGACGCCTCGCCACGCATTTCGAATGGACCCTGAAGAGGTGCGCAAGGTTTGTCAGGATTACACCATGGCCGGCCTTGAAGCCATGCGCTCTTCCGGCCTCGCACGACCGTTTCGAGTAGCATATCTCAGCGCGGTGGCAGTTCCACGGGATGTCAACCAGAACATGTGGTTTTCTCCCCAGTTTAGACGGATACGGGTAGGATATGCTTCATATAACTACCAGGCTTCATGTTCGAACTGCTTGTTTCAATTACTGACATACGTGGATCGCAGGGCACAGCAGAGAACCAGGTTATCACGTTTGCGAAGGCTAGCAAAGGCGCGGTAGAAGCGGTGATAGCTAAACCCGGGCCTGTGCCTGCCCAGGGCGGTATCCTTGTTACGGCCCTGGCCACTATATCTAGAGGCTTGGGTATCGGAGTTACTGAAGCCGTGGTTTTGGATGATCTGGCTATTGCTCTGATTGACCAGGTTGTATATGGAATTGAAAAGGACCCGCTGTGGCCAGCAGATTTGAATCGCTTGGCGCAACAAGTTAAGGATAAGAAGGGCCTGAACTAAGGACTTTGACGGATAAGGGGATCGCATACGAAGTGCCCATAGAAAAGAGACGCATAGCTATTTGTACTTTATCTGGAGCTCCTCAGCTGCTTGGATTGCTCTTCTTGCCTGATCTGTATACTTCCTCTGGTTTACTTGTTGCATACTAAATGTTTGCTGAAACTTATCTACCATGAATGGCTTCAAGACCGTCTTCTTCGCGGTAGTGTAGTCATAGATGGCAGTATCGTCGATACATCGTGCTGCCAAGCGGCGGTATTGTTCTGATAGAATCCAAGCTTCCATCTTGAGTGACGTTGACTCATTGGTTGGAGCTTCAATCAGCTTGTACAATACAGTGATGCGGTCTGGGAACTCAAGAGGCTATAGCACGCGGCTGGTCAGTCTGCATGTCCCTGGAGCTAATGAGGTACTCGTACAAATTTGTATTCCGTCGTGATGCTTTTGAGAATAAGACCAAGGTTACGTGGTGTTACCAGGTCTTCCCATTGAGCCTTTTGGTGCTGTGCTGCATCCTCACTGTGCTGCCGGATGAAATGCACCCGTCCAGTTTCGACATAGCGGTTATACATCACGTTGTTGACATGGCCTATGATACGTCAGAATGTTCAGATCTCCCAAGTGTTATAGAATGTCGTATTACTTACCCTGAAACTATTAGATTTGGTCCTGCGGTAAATCGAAGGGGGATTCACTTACCATGCTATCCTAAGTTAACGAGAATTATCAGAAATCATACACTTATCACTGGTAAGGAACTGCTTACCATGTCACCCCAAAGGAGCTGGTGGTTATCGAGACCCCGCCATCTCTTATCGGTAAGAAATCCTTGCTGTCCTGCCAAGAGTTGCAGCCAATTTTGTTCATTTGACACCAATTGTCTCTTGGCTTCTTCAACGCAGCTAGCTGGGTAGCTACCGCTGGTGAACCTTTTTAGCTGGTCTTGTAGGTCAGCGAACCACCGAGAGGGAAACGAGGGAGGATCATTGTTCGATTGCGCCTGGTCAGATCGTAAACGAAGCTGAGAAATCGGAGCCTTCGATGCAAGGTTGATTGGTCGCTTGAGAAGCCGCAGAGACATGATGTGAGTGCAGGGAACTTGGGTTGAGGGATGGAAATAGTGACAGTAGAAACAGGCTCGGCTGTCCCAAAATAAAAGTTCCGATGGTCGGTGGCCTCGGTATTCGGCGAAGATTCTCCGCGGCCCGAAAGATTTAGGCCTGCGTAAGCCGAGTCTAGATAAAACCGGCTGACCCGCAAACCGAACATTACCCTAAAGTTAAAAGAGAGGATAAAATTCAGAATTTAAAATAGTATAATTAATTAAACCTGTATTAAATTATATTCTTACTACTAATAAAGAATTTATTATAGCAATATTAGTTCTTAGTCTATGCAGTGCAGTTAGTGTTTACAGGAAGAAGATATTTATAATACTAGTATTATTATCTCAACGAGCAGCAAAGACGTATTTGAAAGGCTCGTGACAGGCTTACGACATAATAGCGAAACTAATGCATTAAGCTTTTTAGCACAGCCTTCTTTAAATTAAACAGACTAAGCGCGTAATGATATAAAGTATTCTACTCTTACCATGGGTAACTTGAGGTCTGTGTGTTTGTTAAGCATGTCAGAGCGCAATCGCACTTATCAGTGACTTTCTCAATATTACTCAAGTGATATCACTTTGGTGTCCAGGATGTTCAACTGTATCTGCCGATTTAGGTACATACCCACGCACAGAGCAACCTCAGCGGGAACTAATCTTAGTCTTAAGGTTATAGCTGGTCCAGCAATAATGGCATCATCCCTTGGTCTTCCCAGCGCGTAGGACCCTGAACAAACGGACATGACCGCTGATGTAGTATTTCAGGCCTCGTATTTCATCCACAAACAGCTTGGCAGCGGCTTGGCGTGGGTCCGAGAGCATCGTTAGCTTCGTTTGTGCTTAGCTTAGTGTCAGGTACCGGTAGCTCCACCAGATAGGGGAAAATTGACAGGGCAGGGAACGAGAATTCCGTCCATACAGCCAGGGTTTTTGGGTCTAAACATAGCCACAGCTGAGATCGTGGCTGCATGGTTCATTGAGGGAACCTTTTAAGCTTGAAACATAAAAGCTTTGCCTGGTCTTCTTTATTCTGCTAGCGTCAGACAGGACCATTCCTCTCTGCACTCGCTATCTTAGTCTTTCTTTCGTTTTTCTCCATTTCGACATTTGTTTCTTTCAGACACTCGTTCATTGCTGAATCGTTCATTCGTTTTCTTTTCGTGGTTCTCGATAATCTAATAATTACACCAACCGACTAATAATCTTTCGCTGACTTGACAACTACGACAAACATCCCCTGGATATCGACATCACCCTTCAAATCTCCTAACTGAACCAACATGGTTCGACTTACATTCGTGGCTCTAGCAGCCTTACTAATTACTCCATTCTCTTCTGCTGCTCTCACGCAGTGCCCATCGAAAGAAGCCTCGTGGACATCCAAGACCGGCACCGAGTACACCATTTGCCGCAATACCGACTATCGATACGGTGGAGGCAGTCTCAAGGTCGCTCGGGACATCAAATCTACCAATGCCTGTGCTGAAATCTGCAGCAAGGACCCACGATGCGTCAAGGCTGTGTACGATAAGCGAAATCGCATCTGTCATGTCAAGGACAACGCCAACGAGGCCCAGATGAACTGGGCGTCAGACGCCAAATTTGACACAATCCGAGTCAAGAACGTCAACGAGGGAGTCTTCATCTCTCGTTGCCCCAACCCAACCAACAACTACCGCTCCAAGGGCGGCAAGACTTTCAACGTCTGCCACAACAGCGACTACGTCGGCCCGACTGCTCGAATGACCAAGAACTGTGCCTCTCTGGCTGCGTGCGCTGATATTTGCTCTGGTATCAAGACATGCAAGAAAGCTGTTTACGACAAGCAGGAGAAGGTCTGCCACATCAAAGAGACCGAGCCCAAGGCGTCGCTCTTTTGGGTACAGAGCAAGCGATACAGCGTCGTTCACTCCCCAGTCGAGTCTAAGCCTGTATCTCAAGGCAAATGGTCTGATCTCATCCGTCTCCCTGTCATTCCTGTTGCCGCCTATGTTGTTCCCCAATTCCCTCAATCGCAAAAGCTTCTTTTCTTCTCATCCTGGGGCGCTGACGCTTTCGGTGGTGCCTCTGGGCGTACCCAATTTGGAGTTCTTGACCTTCCTTCAGGTGCCGTCGGACAGCGCGAGGTCGCTGATACTCACCACGATATGTTCTGTCCCGGAATGAGTCAACTCGCTGATGGACGCATCTTGATCCAGGGTGGTTCCGATGCTGAGGCTGTGACGCTCTACAACCCCAAGACCAACGCATTCACTCGAGGACCCGACATGAAGATTCCTCGTGGCTACCAGACTTCTACAATCCTTTCTGATGGCAGAGTGTTCACTATTGGAGGGGCTTACTCTGGTCCCCGCGAGGGAAAGAACGGCGAAGTCTACGACCCCAAGGCCAACAAGTGGACCATGCTGCCTGGCGCTGACGTCAAGCCCATGCTCACCAAGGACCGAGAGGGGATCTGGCGAGAGGATAACCACGCTTGGCTCTTTGGTTGGAAAGATGGCAGTGTCTTCCAGGCCGGCCCCAGCAAGGAACAGCATTGGTATGGCACGAAGCAAAAAGGATCAATCGTCAAGTCTGGTAAGAGAGATAACGCTGATGCTATGTGCGGTATCTTTGTCATGTACGACGCCGTTGCTGGTAAGATTCTATCAGCTGGTGGTGCCCAGGACTACACCGCCAGCGATGCCAACAAGCGTGCTCATATCACCACCATTGGAGCGCCTTACAAGCCTGCTTCCGTCAAGCGTGTCGCTGACATGGCTTTCCCTCGTGGCTTCGGCAACGCTGTCGTTCTTCCCGATGGAACTGTTCTTGTTACTGGAGGTCAACGTAAGGCAATGGTTTTCACCAACACTGACGGTATCCTGGTCCCTGAGCTCTACAACCCTGCCACCAACAAGTGGACCCAGCTTGCGCCTCACGCTGTTCCCCGCAACTACCACTCTGTCTCTATTCTGTTGCCTGATGCCACAGTGCTCATTGGTGGTGGCGGTCTCTGCTACGTTGCCAAGATTGGTGGTTCAACCGCTGGCTGCGACAAGACAGCTGACCACGCTGATGCAGAGATCTTCCAACCTCCCTACCTGTTCAACAAGGATGGCTCCACCGCTAAGCGCCCCATCATCCAGAACCTTGCCCAGAAGCCAGTTAAAGCGGGCAGCACTCTCAAGTTCAACGTTACCAACACTTCTGGCAAGGTCAAGATGTCTCTTGTTCGTATGGGGAGCGCTACACACTCCGTCAACAGTGACCAAAGGCGTGTCCCTCTCACCGACTTCCAAGTCAAGGGCAACCAGTACACTGTTAAGCTACCCAAGGACAATGGTATCCTTCTGCCTGGCTATTACTATCTCTTTGTGATGTCGCCGCAGGGCACTCCTAGCATGTCGAAGACAGTTCAGATTACTTTGTAATAAGCAAGCGGAATGTAGCATTCCCTTTTTAGAATAGAACCCTACATGACTCTTAATGAGCTTTATTTTGCACTCATAGTAGATTATAAGTATCATAAAGAAGCTATAGCCTTTATCTATTCTATTTTTATGTCTTAGCTGTCACACCCATTTCAACGGAGTGAGTACCCCGCTCGTAAGAAAAGTAACATCCACTCTACCATTATGCTTATTTTGTAAGAAGGCATGATTGTATTCTAGGACTTGAAAACTTGCTTACATATACCGATTCTATTTGGAAGTCCACTTCTAGCTTACGCATAGACATTTAAGTAAGTATGTGCGCCATGAGCCTTATAAGGTTGTGGCAAGCAAGGTATGGTATGTTAAGAGGCCTAGCCCAATTACAGTACAACCCCTGCCAGTTCGCCAACTGCAGCCCGTTGCCTTATAGCCTCCACTAAGATAAAAGCAACAGCCCCCGCCCCAGGAATTATTTCATCGCCACCATCTCGTCAATCTCTCTACTCAAGCAATTCTATCATTGCCCTTCTCCGTGTGGTTTAGTCTTCTATCTTAATAACGTGAGTATCTATTTCCATCTCATCGGCTATCATCAAAATCCTAGCTCTTGACGAAATTGACTATTGCAGGCTATATCCCTTTCTTGGACTTTGTAGCATATTGACACAAAGCAAGTACAAAATGAGCGAGCCGGATATCATGCGCCCAGTAGAGGAGTTGTTCCTTGATATTTCGATCCATGAAGTACTGACACAGACAATGGTGGCATTTGTCGAGCCATGGAAGACAATGTATATCGATTCGATTCGAGAGCAACGATACGGGGACGCAATTTGGGCGCGCTACTGCATCGAGGGAGGGGTAGAAAACGGCGTTATCATTGGCCAAGACCCAAATCCTGATATCACGATCCTTGATCAAATCAGGGAGGATGCAGTTGAAGCTAAGACGAATGAACCAGGGTTATGGGCAGAGGCTCTGGAGCTCTACCGAGCGGCTAGTGGTGCAGACGGGCACCCAGAGGTCATCAAGATCATCTTTGATACTGACAGGATGGAGCCTCGAGACTGATAGTGTAGAGAAGAAGATAGAGAAGAGAAGAAGATAGAGAAGAGAAGAAGAGGCGGTGTGAGTGAGCAGGGAAGGCCAGATTACTCATTGGACTTTTTGAAGAGGAATCATTGTAGCCACTGCAACTTTCGATACTTACTGACAAAGGAATATGTATTGAAGCTATTTGTGTGACTAAGGTGTTGTAGATACCTGAGGCTTCTCAATCCCATATATGCGATAATACTCTTCGCTGATTGGTATCTGCTTTGCGCCAGCTGGTCGAGTGACATTCCGCCCCCATTCCTTAGGCACTGAGTGTTTATCCTGCCATTCGTATATCGCATCGAAATCCCTACACTGATGGTTGACAGCAAAGTCTGGAAATGGATTCGACTGAGTCTCAACCCAGTTGAAGGTGATGATGTCCAGATTTCCATTGCACATGAGGTTCTGCATCAATATGTCGGTGCAATGGCTCACATGAATCCAGTGCAAGTCGCTGAAAGGCTTTTTTGCCGTGCCATTGCGGCTGTACTCAGCCCAAGCCAGATGCCGGAGAAGGTTGAGGCAGTGGATCTGATGGAACATGTCGATTTGGGCCATGTAGGCATTATCACCAAGACCATACTCTTCGGGGAACTTGACGAGGAGCTCTGGGTCTTTGCCCAGTCGACGAACCTCGGTCTCGGTGATGGGGAAAACACGGATGATCTCAAGATCTTCCCATGCTTCATCAACCTCGGGATCAGGCTTGAGGGAGTTGCGCCACTTGGAAGGGTTCTTTGCTTCGAATAAGCCACCCTCTGTCTCAATAGGTCTCATCTTGAAGTTGATGGAGTCCAGGACAGGTGCTGCGATAGAAGTTAGTCAAGGATTGACATCGAAGCGACAGAGGAGAAGCTCACAGTAAAAAGAAGTCTTGCGAATGTAATCCATCTCCGACTCTGAGTTGAACCTGAGGGACGCAGCGACGAAAAGACCGAGAGAAATCAGAAAGAGAAGAAGGTTGAGAATCACCCAAGCACGCGTTCTCCAATTCTGTCGCTGGCTTGGTCGAGTCCACTCGATCTCATCACTCTCTCTTTCACTGCCCAGAAGACTCTCATCAGAGCCTCTGTCTTCTTTAGACGACATGATCTTGGCTATGTTCATAGATCCTGTTGGCAGCCGACTGATAGAGTGGAAATAACTCAGATGACTCTAAGGTTTGTAAAAGTTTAAATGCTATGAAAGTTGAGCTGAAACTTGAGCAATAGGATTGCTTTATCACCAACACCCTGTTGCATTTTGTTATCATCACCAAATCTGGGGGCCAAAACTGAACCACCTTCCGCAAGCAGGATATCAAAGGTACTTTTGGTGTAAGATGCCGATCAATCCGGCACAGCAATCCGAGACAGATGTCGGGTTTCCCAAGAGGATATCAAAGTGGGTACTTTTGAAGTCAGATGCCGAGTTCCGGTAAGACGTCTTCCCTTGATGCGATGCCTTTGGACTCTGGCATCACCATCCTACACCAAAACTAGATATGTAGTGACGTATCGTTGTGAGAACTTCTGTTGAGGCACACCGCTGAATGCATTTCGTTGGATATTTGAACCTTATCTACCCCGCAGCAAAAAGACCTTCCGTTCCCAGTAGTGCCCGATCTGAACAAATATACGAGCTGCGCGAAAGAGTAGACGATAGAGTATTGTATTTAATACTGAAATTATCCCGTACAAGATCCAGCTCACGAAGAAACAAGTATCACAGTACAGCAGTTTCTAGCAAATCAAGCCACAATGAAGTTTTCTCAGATCCTCAGCACCGCTGCACTCTGCAGCTTTGCAGTTGCAAGCCCTCTTCCCGGTACGTCATATTATGCCTGGCAAGCAATACAAGTTAACCTTTAGGTTAGGCAATGAAATTGCTGAGAGAGAGGCAAATCCTATTTCGCCTCCTACTTATGGTATCAAGTACATCTTGGATGATGACCTTGATAAGCGAGAGGCAAACCCTGTTACACCTCCTGGATACGGCGCTAAGTACATCTTGGAAGATGATCTTGACAAGCGTGAGCCTCAGAGGAACACGTATGGCAAGGCCTACACTTTGAAGATGAAGGACGACGGTTTCGAGAAGCGTGACCCTCAGGATGCATACAGGAAGTTCTATACCCTCAAGATGAAGGATGATGGATTCAAAAAGCGAGATCCCCAGAATGCATATGGCAGGGCTTACACCTTAAAGATGGAGGATGACGGCATCGAGGAGCGTGACGCCGAAAGTGAAGCTTAACTATTTATATCATAGAATAGCTTCTTTGAATAGTGAACACCCTCGTTAGGCCAGTAGCTCAGTATCAACCACCCAGTATAGTGCAACCCAATGAATAAAGTATGTGGTGACTGCAAAGAATAATGATATAGTAAAGCAAAGTGCTGTCACTATGTCAGCCCCCCATTTTCCAGCAGTTTGGGCAGCGTCGTATATGTGGATCGAAATGCGGACCAGCAAAAATACTATGTTGTTTCCTAGTAGCATAGTAGGGGCTTGCCAAGAGAACGATGTCAGACGCTTGGGCCGAGGCATTGGAGAAGTGCAACTGCCAGGATCTGATCCGAGAATTGCGCATAGTAATGCCTTGTCACGGTGTGCGCTGATTGAGATTTTAGCCATTATCAGGAACTGTTGTGTGGCAATCGAGGTGCCTAGAAGCGCATGGACAAGTGCGCAAAGCATGGCGATCTTTGCAGTGTATGGAGGAACTGGGAACCAATTCCACGACATCAAGCTGCCGACAAGGGTAGCAACTAGGACACTCTAGATAATCAGAAAATACTTAGATTATGTGAGCTAATTGTTGGGGCGGATTACACATACAGATATAATTACTATTTCAAGCTCACGTTGTTTGGTATGAAGGAAATGCTGGAAGACTTCGCTCCGATGTGACTGCGGCGCTTGGAGCAGGTTCTTGGCTGTGCATTCCCAGACTCCCCAAGGTGAATAGCCCGTCTCGACGGTTCTGGTGGCCAACTTCGAAAGAGAGCGAATTGTGTCCCCAATATAGGCCATGCAAGATCGAAGAATGTTGTGTATCTCAGTCCACGACATTTTATTCTGTATGTGTGAAAATTGTTATTGTAATCTGATTCTATGAGTAGAGCCTGATTAAAAAGGTAAAGGCCGCACTGTCAGACATTATGCCTGAGGCATCTGTGGAATCAGGCTGTTGTATTTAACAGCTTTTGAGGCCTGGGAACGCGGCATCGTTGATTGGATGGAAGCCCAATGAGGTGTCTTGTACAACTTTGGGCCGCAATTTGGCTGACAGATGGTTAATAAACGAGGGAGAGATGCTGTCTAGAGTATCCAACTAGGAAGAAGATCACAAGTCACGGTCAAGTCAAACAAGATGGAGCCCCAGAAAATCACATGGCGACATATTACGATATTTACAGTACCAGCTGGGACAGGTGTCCCCGTCTCCGGCCCTGTTTATCTTGGGCGTTACATCCCAGCCTCATCAATTCAGCATTGGGGGATATACGTCGAGACTGAAGAAGACGTTCAAACGCGCCAAGGACCCTGTGTAGAGCTCGGACGGAGCTCAGACGGCGGGATCATTGTTCTTCATCGTACACGACAAAAGCGTGAAGAAACCGAGCCGCAAGGAGGCATCAAGTATGAGAAGACGGGGAAATTCACAAGCTGGGACAATGAATCAATTGTTCAATGTGGTAGGTCCTTGCCCATAGCCGAAAGAGGTTGTATAAATTTTAACATTACTAACTATTATCGCAGCCACTACTCTTTGTACACATGAGCTTTACGAAAGCTATAGCGTCTTCAACAGAAATTGTCAGACGTTTATTAACCTGTTGGTACAAAGGATCATGGCTGGAGAATCAACTTGGACTCCGCGCAGAACAACCTCACATGCATTCACGTCTGGCCCTTCATCCACCAAGGTTGCTAATATATGGGAGTCTGACACAGTGAAGTCACAGGCTTTGAGGCCTGAAAAGACCTACCAAGCCCCAGATTGGACTCCCAGCGCTACTAAGGCTCAGCCAGCCATCCAAGCGACTTCTTGGCCTGCGGTTACTGGCCCAATGGGACGTGAACTCGCCATGTCTGGCCTTTCAAACAAGGAGCCTGTGTCATTGGAGGAGCAGCGAAAATACGAGCATGAACTTTGCCGCACGTGGAAGACGGGATCCATACCCCGGGCTGAGCCAACAGACACTACCGGCACCTCCCATGTTCCGAATGGGGCGAAACAGAAAGTCGAGGCACGTACCAAGTCCATGGAAGGGACTTATGACAACATGGCTGCTACAGGCCGTAGGTCCTACGCTTTGGGGACTAACCTCGATGGCTACCGCAACAACAAACACATCTCCCCGGCGAAGTTTGAGGAAAAGCAGCAGCGTACTCGAGACACCACATCAGCGGCATTGCGCGAACGGCGAAATATATTGACAGCGCAAATCAGGGACTCGAAAACACCAAAGGTGACCCGCGAAGACCTGACCGATCAGGCTGCAATGTCTTCAATGGTGACCAATTTGGTAGAAATACTAAAGATTCCGCGATCCCCCTTTACTCTCAGACTTCTTCTCGATCAACTTGCTACAGATAAGGGAGGCCCTGTCTGGAAGGAAGTGCGGCAGAAACTCCGACCGGCACTTGAGGAGGAGATGAGAAAATGCAAGGAAGATGAGAAGGGGGCTTTGCAAAATGCTCTTCAAGTCCTATGATGGCTTTCATTCAAGTTGCTTTAAGTTTTGGTATGGTTTAGCTAAGGTACTACCAACCCGAGAACGGAACAACAGTATGTGCGTACTTTCCCATTGAGAAATGGATTTTGGATCGTGAGGTCAACCATACCCCATTCCATAATGGACTTGATCTTCAAGATAAGATATTAGATACTGGAGACTTAGCTGTTCTGACTAGCTCGCGGAAGACTTGATTGTTGCCTCAACAGTTTCTGGCATTATGATCCAAGAATACTTGTTATTCTTTTCTCGGGGTTTGATAAGCTTGAACTGCAACCATCAGTGCCTGCTAGTGATAATATGATTTAAACTTACATTATATTTCATAACAAGAGCTACTACAAGCTTCTTGATTTCAAACATTGCAACATTCTGGCCCAGGCAAGTACGCGTACCAGCCCCAAACTAAATGATAATTAGATACTAAACGTATCTAAACAGAAACACACGGAACTCACACTTAATAAACTGAGCTCTAGCTTTCTTCTATACGCCGGATCACCCTCTAACCAGCGGCTTGGCCGCCACATGTCTGCGTCCTCACCCCAGGTTGGTCTGTAACGATTCGTGGTATATGGGTTCATACCTACCACTGTACCTTCTGGAAGGAAATGACCACAGACTGTCATGCCTCCTGGGGGAACAATCCGTTCTAGAGATGTGGCAAATGGGGGGTCGAGTCGAAGGGATTCGGTGATACAGGCGTCTAGGAAAGGGAGGTTTTGTAGCTCGTTCCACTTTGGGACGGGAAGTGAGAGACCTGTGATTTCTCGTTGCTTGTCCCGCAGCTCATCCCGAACATTTTGCAATGAGTCAGGGTTTTCCACAAGGAAACAGACAACTGACCGAAGCATAGAGGCAGTCGAGTCAGATCCTCCCAGAATATTGGCCAAGGTCCATGTTGAAAGAAACCGAGGCGGTACCTTGTTGGATTCCTTCTCCTGGGCTTGTATGAAGTAGCCAAGAAAGTCGCTGTTGAGGTCAGGGCCGGCGTCACCTGTATTGTGAAGCTCTGTTGGATTGTTTTTACGCTCTGCAATACGTTTCAAGACGTACATCAGGAGACAAGAAACAGGTTCGGGCTTGATTGAGTTGAATAGCCAATTCTTGTGTAAAAGCCAATCGAGCCACGGCATTTGCGTCATCTTTTCACAGTTCAGCCTCATTGAATCATGATTACGTTTATGCTCATTTGACTTACAGGTCCAATGGCAAGCATGGTGTTCTTGACGTCAGAAATGATACCAATGGAGTCATTCCCGTGCTCAATACATCCATACGCGCGAGAAAATGTCATTTGACCCATGGCATCGTAGGAAAAGAATTTGAACCATTGCGTCAAGTCACAGCTTGCACCTGTGGCCACGAACTGTTGGTCGAGTTGCTTAAGAAACATGTTGATTGTCTTGTCGATTCTTTTCTCGAACGTTGATACGACATATGAAAGAGAAAAGTACATGGCGATGTGCTGCTTCATCCTTCGATTTTTCTCATCGTTGTTTGCAGTGAAGACGGAGAGGAGCAGGCCATCAGGGGTCCATGGTCTAAAGGCACGATACATGTTGCTCTGTTCTGGTCAGATAATGGCACCTAAAGTGGTTTTGAGTGAAGTCGGAACCACATGCCTTGTCCAATCCAGTTCTCTTGTGAAATATCATCTGAATAGCATCTGGATCACAGACCGAGACCATATTAGGCCCGAAACGCACAACGGGGCCATATCGCTCGTGGGCTTTGGCATGATAGAGGTGTATGAAGCCAGACCGCACGCAAAAGAAGCGATGGAGATCAGTTAACTTTGCGATAAGAGGCCCGGGGATGTGGTACAGTCGGTAGTATTTAGAGAACAGACGATGGATCAGTATAGAGGTGATTCCGAGGGCCAGAACCAGAGCTGCCTGTTGCTTGTCTAGGAATTCCCTGCGCATTTTGCCTCTGTGATTTGGGAATAATTAGCGGGGATACGATCGCTAGACTTTTCTGCCTTTTTTCAGGTTGTAAAGAGACAAACATTCTACTAAATGACACGAGGATACACAAGCGGTTGGAATTCGTTGATGTATGGCTTTTTCCTTTTTATCTTGTAGTACGGATAACAATTATTATAGGACAGATATGGAGAGCCAGATCTGATCTAGGTAGCGGCTCAATACTTGCTTCTGGGCGATAACGATCCGTGTCTCTGTGGAGAATATGTATATATGCATAAATTGAAAGCCCATGTCCCTTTCGTAGCATATTCAAACTGGCGATATCACAGTCGAATGCCAGCAGCCCATGGTCAACCTGCTCCGAGCTCCTCTAAGACATTTGTAGCGGCCTCGTGATTGATGACGTTGATCTTTCAGTGCGTATACACCTTTTGGTCGCGAGAAGGGGTGACTTGACCATTAGCGCGCCTGATGTGAACACGGCTGCAAGTCTCAGTTGTTGGCTCAGGCGTTGGCTCAGTTCCCGGGCAGCTAAGCGGCAGAAGCTATCGAAAGACTTTTTTTATTCTACTCAATCACACTCGATAACGCACATGAATGGAAGTCTGAAAATGCTCCTAACCAAAAGCGTCCTTTTGTCTTAGAAACCCCGCTCTGTTCTTTTGCACCGCACCTATAGAAAATTATGTATACTCCGTAGAGCTGTAAAGGTTCGAAGGAACTCCAGTTGGCAAAGCTTGGAGCAAAATGCCCAAGTTCAATGTATTGTAAACTCTCAGCTACAAAATGCAAAAGACGCATCTGGCTCACAGGTTAGGCCATATACAACAATGACAGACCGAATACCGGTAAAATAGAGACTCTAGTCAAAGAACCAATTGCCCTCCCCCACAGTAAATCCATTCGACAGCTTAAGACCTATAGGCAAGCCACGAATATACTTGCATGAGAATGCGTGTCCCGTCTTCTTGGACACTATCTCCCTGATGTCCATGTGCATATCGTACCTACTATCTGTTAGACAAAGAATTTGAAATGGAGCTATAGTCTTACGCATTCATTTCTTCAATGGTAAGTTTCCCCTGCTCGCTCTTTACTTTATACATTGGATTCTCGACATTACTGGAGAATGCTAATTGGAAGTCAGTGCTTTGTAGTGATGAGTTCTCTAGGACACGTTTGACTTACCGATTCGCTCGTTGATGTTCTCTGACGCCCTTGCAGCAGCTGCCTGGACTTTTGTTGCCCGCGGGAGACGAACTGTCTCATATGTTGAGAGTGCCTCAGACACATCCACTTTGAAATATGTCTTGTTAAAGAGAATTCCAAGCGCAGCTGCATCTTCAATGGCCATACAAGCTGCCTGGCTTTGATGAGGCATCCTCTAGATACCGGAATTAGTTTAATCATGTGCCGTGTTTCAGTTGAGGGCTTTTACGTACTGGGTGAGCTGCGTCGCCTACTAAACAGACGATATTCTTTGTGATGTATGGGTATGGCTCACTAGGTATGTTTAGTTCGTATGGTGTCTTGCGATCTGCAATGAAACTTACTGTGTCCATAGACGCCACGGCTGAATATCCTGGCCAAGGGCTAAATGAGCTCGGACTTGGGGGTCAAGACTAGGATATGGGGCGAGTAGTTCGTCGACAGGCCTGTCCTCCCCTCCCCAAGTATGATTCAGGTAATCGCCCTTCTCTCGAGGGAAAAAGCAATAGTATGACAAAAGCTTACCTCCCCGGCATGGGGATAAGACGATTTTGTCCCAGAGCTCTCCCTGGCCTCCCCAGAACTGCAATGCCTGGTCCCTGGAAAAATCAACAAGTCCAGCGGCCAGGGCGTTTTCAGTGGGAACATTGGCATGTAAGCAACTTGACCTGGCAGGTCGCCTATCTGGCCATATGTCGAGGATGCCGCGGACAGTGGATCCAATACCATCGGCGCCAATGATAAGGTCATGCTTAGCTTGCTTTCCGTTCTCAAACTCGATTAAACTAGTCTTGACGTCTATGTTCTTGCACTGGCAGTAGGTAAGATGTTGTGTCAGTAACATAGCAGACTCGATGTGCGTACTACGTACCTTGTAATTCAGAAAGAGCTTCGCAGGCTGGCCTTTGCCGTCCCCCAAAGCTGAGTCCTTCAGCATATTGTGCATACACTGCCGCTGGAACATGTAGTACAAATGTCCCCACCGTTCCTCGTAGTCATCTAGCTCATATAGGCTTAGTACTCGACCAGTCGTCCAATCACGGCTGATTAGTTTGCGTAAGATAACTCCATCACCTTTTTCCAAGTTCACCTCCCACTCATTCAACCACCGAGTGCCATTGGCTGCACAGGAGATAGAGGCGCCAGCTTCGCCAGCAAAGTCGGCACGTTCATAAATAAACACTGTGTGGCCTGCCCGACGAAGGGCGATAGCAGCTGACATTCCTGCGATTCCGCCGCCAATGACAGCGACTTTCAGCTGTCTCCAGCCAGGCGATGGTAGCGATCCCATGATGAGAGTATCGAAGTTTTCGGGAATCAAGTCGAACGGGGTTTTCGCGTACGGAACTTCTATTTGTAGGGAGACAATGTGTTATAGACGTAAACAACTAAATGAAGCCACAGATGCTCCAGCTGTCCAGATTTAGTAAAGGTAAATACTGGAATGAAGTATTCCATGAAGAGTAGGGAAGTCGAATAGGAACCGGGCCCAATAAATGATTAAATATCTTCTCTATCCACAATTAAATACTCTTTGCAACTCTCGAGCTGGCTTCATCGCGATCAGGTTTCTCAACTACCATTATTTGGCCCATTCCTCACTGTGATCGTAGATCGCAGTTCTACCGTATCAACTCATGAAACTGGATAGCGACTGTGGAGACACGCTAGGCAGAGCTACAATGCTCGTTTGGCCAAAGATGCTATACAGCAAGATATCAGATCTAGGCCCGAACTAACCCACAGGCGCTACCCAATTTCATGGGTTAATACGGTATCAGGGTTCATAGTAGAGCTACAGATGACATTTGCACGTAGCCAACAAGCCGTGTCTTGGTAAAGATTTCCAAAAGACTGGGATGCAGGATTCAGCTAAGCCCAAATGTCTTAGATAGCGCATTCACCCTATCGATACCTGGGAGCGACATGTGAGTAAGTCTTGGCTTCGGCCATGTCTCAGGCGGGTTGCTGAGAAGCGTTCCGGATTCGCATCGTTAGCCTATCAAGCCACATGTCTCAAATACAAAAGGGAGATTGGAGAATACAAATCGATGGGAGATGGTATCTTGTCCCTCTCTCCCAGTCACTGAGCGGTGTGACGTCATCCTAAAATGGACGATGCAGATGAGAGACACGGAGAAGATCATCTATGAGCCGTGTCTCAACCGCAAGAGGGTCGAGCTTGGGCTTGTAAAAGATGACAATAGAAAGAAAGCTTATGCTCTTATTAACATTGCTCGGACCAGTGCCCCGCCATACCCCAGAGTTAAGTTGTTGTACATTCTATTCCTACAAGGAAATGATCGACTGAAAAAGAGAATTGACAAGAGTCAAGATTTGGCAGAAAGAGATACATGGAACTAGTTCGTTTAACAATTACCCTGGCATGGGGACCTAGACCATGTAACATGAGCAACTGACCTGGTCATTCTGTCTCAGTATCTCCAAAGCCTCCGCGATATGGACCTCGAGGTCAATATCCCAGATCCAGTTCATCCTTCCATCCCATGCTTGCTCCCAAGTCTCTGCATTGTCAGCCAAGGTGTATAGTTTCATCGCCTCGCGGCTCGTCTGGATGACCCTCTCTGTCCGAGGTCTCCTAACAGTATTGTATGCGGCCAAAGCAGGTGCAATCTCATGTACACATTGCACTCTTCCCAGTAACTGACTCAAAATGAGAG
The DNA here is from genome assembly GCA_002234255.1 of Fusarium sp. Na10. Lineage (NCBI taxonomy): Eukaryota > Fungi > Ascomycota > Sordariomycetes > Hypocreales > Nectriaceae > Fusarium > Fusarium sp. Na10. The sequence continues at coordinate 39,779 of NJCS01000052.1, read as the reverse complement.
CATCTTCAATGGCCTGGCCAGCACCGGCGCCTTGGAACGGGGTGGTTGCATGAGCGGCGTCGCCTATTATGGCAACATTTTTTGCATTGTATTGTGCCGCTGGCAGATGCTCCAGCATTGCCCATATCATGGGCTTGCCTAATAGCTTATCAAATGTCAGTCGAGGGTCATCGAAAAAAGAAGGTAAGGCGATAGGACGTACCTTGATAATCTCTTGGGGTATACCCTCAAAACTCTGAAAATCCTTTCTCATCTGTTCCAATGTCGTATTAAGCACATACACCTTCTCGTTCCAAGATTCTTTGTAGCACGCTGCAACCACGTTGACAACTTGGCCAGAGTTGATTAGATAGCTCATGACCATCCCTTCATTGCTGCACCATAAGTACGCGTCAGAGGCGTATTTACCCAAGGAGTGCCTGGCGATCTCCATGGGAATCAAACCGCGATAGGCGACGATCCCAGAAAACACTGGCGTTGCTTCAGGTGATGTGGCGCCCAGTAGGTACTTGCGCACGGTGCTATGAACACCATCGGCTCCAATCACACAGTCAGTCCTCGCTGCCGTCCCGTCTGCAAAGTGCAGCACGGTATATGCACCATGGTCAGAGATTCGTAGTAGTCTCTTTCCAAATTGTACCCTGTCTTTGGGGACAAGATTTATGAGTGCATCCAGGAACTTTGCCCGATGAACGGTTTGTTGTCCAGATTGGTTTTCTATGGATCCAAGCTCCAGACCATCTTCATGGCCTTGAGCTTGGCGTCGAAAGTTAAACCATGTCTTGTTGAACTCGGGTGAAGAGTTTCCAGTGGCGAAATGCCAGAATGCAGCTTCAGCCTCAGGAGATAGCAGTTGCAGAGCTCTTTGAGCATTGGGCCCAAGTGCCAGTCCAGCCCCAATTTCAGTGAACGCAGGCGAAGCTTCGAAGATGGTCAGCTCTAACTGTGGCTGTTCAAGGAGGCCGATGGCAAGGCAGATTCCGCTAATTCCACCGCCAACAACAGCGACCTTTAGTGGCTTGGGCGTGCTCATTGTAATAAAGATCAAGAATGCTTGTGTAGAGGTAGATGCTGCAAATGGTGTAGAGTTGCAGCTTGTAAGCTTCACATTAATATAGAAAACTGTTAGTACTCTGGGCAAATGCAACTAATGATTGACTTCTTATTGAGATAGAAACACGCCTGGGCGGGCTCATAAATAACTGTTACAGAGAAAAATGCCAAATGACTAGGTGAACTAATTCTCCCTATTCCAAAAGCCTCATTTGGACCCCATCGTAATCACTTCTGTTGGTCCACAAGTATAAATAACTGTGAGTTGGACAAGTTATATCTCTGAAAAAGAGTCATACTAGATCCTAATTCATTATCCCTCTTTAGGCTCAGGTTTAAAGTCGCAAACACAAACCATGGAATTAACAGGCCTTTCCGAATGCACCCCCGACGGTCATGTTAGCATAGATGTCGAAAAGCCCTGCAACCCCGATGCAGTTCCTCAGCTCATCCATGACGTTGTCTCAGCTGCCGATGCCTTCACCGCCGGAAGCCTGAATGCTCGGCAAGAGCTGCTAGTCAAACTGAGGACTCTGACTTCAGCTGTCGAAACCCCTCGAGAGACAGTTCTGAGGCACTGTTGGACAATGGTATGTCTGTTATAGCTCAAACGATTCTTTTACTTATCCTTGACCTATGAAAAGACCAGCTCTATCGGAGCTCTTGCCTTTGGCGTCGACAGCGGCTTGTGGAAAGCTATGGTTAAAAATGGCGACAGACCACAGACTGTCCAGGAATTGGCCAATGAAATAGAAGCAGACCCTGTTCTCCTCGGTAACTTGATCAGCCCCTTACCACATATGTCTTGGTTCATCTAACGTACATTTACAAGCTCGTTTGCTGCGCCACTTAGGTGCTATGGGTTACATTGACGAAACTGGACCTGATGAGTATCAGCCCACCGTCTTCTCAAAATCATTGAGTATCCCTACGGTTGGCAACGGACTAATCGGACTGTGAGTTTGTCCACTGATGTCACCTACAACATGATTATGGCACTGACGATAATTGTAGGACCTGCACTACCGGTGCCGCCTCGCTCAAGTTCCACGAGTACTCTCGTAAGAGCGGATGGAGGAACCCCATTGACTCGAAGGATACTGCCTTGATGTATGCGTATAAAACAGATCAGGATATGTTTTCTTGGGTTCAGACTCAAGGCTACGGGTCGCACTTCAATGACCACATGGTCGGTTATCATCCAACACCGTGGATGTCAACTGGCCGATATCCGATCGACCAGCGACTGATTGAAGGTGCCGAGACAGCCGCCAACGCACCTTTTTGGGTAGACATCGGCGGTTGTCTTGGTCAGGATCTCAGAGACTTGAAACATCATTACCCACATGTACCGGGGCAGTTAATCCTCCAAGACCTCCCTGCCATCATCAACCAGGTCAAGAAGAAGCATCCAACTTTTTATGCTATGGAACATGACTTTTTCACAGAGCAGCCCGTCAAAGGTGAGAAGAGAATCCATCCAACAGGTGTACCTGTACAGCAACTGAGACAAGCCCAGGATCCCGTGCATACTACATGCACTCCGTCCTCCATGACTGGCCCGACGACGTATGCCAGATCATTCTCGGTCACTACCCACGCTATGAAACAGGGTTATAGTAGGCTTCTCATCCACGAGCAAGTTGTCCCTACGACTAATGCGTCTTGGGAGACGACGGCGCGAGAAATTATGATGATGACTATGTTCTGCTCACAGGAAAGAAGTGAATCCGATTGGCTCAAGTTGCTGGAGGAAAAAGCAGGTCTGAACGTTAGCAAGATTTGGAAGCTAGACCTACCGGATGAGTGTCTTATCGAGTGTGAACTGCCTTAGGCCAAGTTAAGTTAAAGGTTTTCCCTAAGTGCAGGGTACACAAGCGGCACCTCATAGGGCTAGATATTGCTGTGCCGTGTCTCACTTATCTTTACTAAGCCTCGTTGTCTCAAATATAAACCAATTATAGGGCCACGTACTGTGCCATGTCTCATATAGCCCGTATCAGTGGGATTAGCCTTGTTTGATAACTTTCGTTACATTATGTGACGTCTGAATGCGCAATGCAACGTGTTTTTGTCTCGTGTCCCATGATACTTTTTAGTGTTCAGGTTTATTCCCTGGTAGTAGGAAGGGAGATCTGTTTCAAATTCCCTTTCATAATTGATACAGCCTTACTTTGCCCTGCTTGGACTAGTTGGTAGCGTAGACTCGAGGCGCGCTACTTAAGACAATTAGGCTATCAATGTGACTTCCTCAAACCTACACCTGCCAGTAAAATAATAACACGTATGCGTCAGGTAACAATAGACTTAGCAATCAGCCAGTTAAACAACAACGTGTAAGGCGCGTGACGCGAGCATCTTTATTGACTAAAAATAACACTCTTATTAGATCAGTAAACAAGAATAAACAAGAACCTTGTTGCCTAAGGTCTTTTTGAAACAACTTACATTAATTTATAATTGCATAATAAGGTAAATAGCTAGAAAACGAGACTATCCAATGATCCTAATACTAGCATAAATATTAAGGTAAAAATCTCTAATTAGAGAGGGAATACTCTTCCTTTCCAGCCCCATACTTGGCTCTTCTCTCAGGGCACGGTAATGTCTTTTACCTTGCCTCTGCACAACATGTCCTGCGCAACAAAAATCCCTCGAGGGGATGTCATAGTTCCATTAAACTTCTATGAAGCTCCAGCCAATGGCTCCGAGCCTTACTTCGTCGTTAGCAGAGAAGACGGCATTGCACCAAAATTCAACTTTTCAGACAATAGCGTAGATGTCATTATATCTGATATCCGCGACTCTGAAAACACTTTCAGCCTAGACCGTGACGCATTCCAAATTGTAACAGATGCGTCCCCGCCATCTGAGGGAGTAGACTTCACGGATGATGAGTCTATCAGGGTGAATTACTATCCAGAGGTCCAACAATTGATCTCGGAAAGACTGCCAGGTGATCTCCAGATCTTTATTTATGACCATACTGTGCGCCACCAAGTTGAGGGAGGAGCGCAGCATCGACCTTTGACTAGGGTCCATATCGATCACACGACCAACAATGCTATTCAACGTGTACGACAATTCTTTCCCACAGAGGCAGACCGCCTCCTGCAAGGCCGCTACCGGATTGTCAACGTGTGGCGACCATTAAACAAGAAGCCACTAGAGTCATATCCACTCGCCTTTGAATCCGCCTTGACATTCGACAACGCCGATGTGGTACCCATACAACATCGGTACATGGGTGGAAGCTTAGTCAGAGAAGCAGGCCTCATAAAACACAGGTCTAGCCAAGCCTGGTACTACCTCAGCGGCATGACAGACCGCGAGAGAATACTACTCAAGTGCTTTGACAGCGATTCATTGGAAGAAGGCTCCGGGACTGCTTCTAAAACCCCGCATACTGCATTTAGGGACCCGAGGACTCAAGAAAATGCTGAAGGGCGATTCAGTATTGAGGTACGCGGCATGGTATTTGGCGGATGAACTGCTTCCTTGTTATAAGTCGAATGAGCACTTTCCTTATGTAGTATTTCTTCAAATCGCATTTCATTTCCTCTTGTAAGAAAGGCTAACGTTTACTCGCCCTGGGACGGAATTGCTCGAAACGTGCTGCGGCCGTTCAACGTTGATTGTTGATGATGCTGGGATCGACTCCTGCAAATTTGAACTTTGTGAGTATCATCAATGTTCCTTCATCAACATATTCAGCGACGAAATATACAAAAGTTCCAGCCTTGCCGGACCAGCGGCAGTTAACAGCAATGATCAATAGGCTATCCTGCACTTGGTGAGAATTAAAATGACATGCAACGGCCAACGGTTGCCTTCCAATTCCATTAGCCTGATGGACATCTGCGACATATCTTATTGGAAGCTGAGGCGTCTTGACTGAATCGACGTACTGCGAAGGGATTGTATACTTGGGTTTTCAGAGCCGTCTTAGTCTTTGTGGAGGGACTCCATGATACAGTGCCCCACACTTCCATGGCTCACAGCACCAGGAGTTCTATAAAGCCAAGGCTGAGGACAGATTGTATGTATTGGGTAGATGTTCGTGAAGCTAACAAAATCCCTTAATATGGTGGTCAAGCTTATCTGTTGTATGATGGCATATGCTTGGATGTTGGCTTAGTGAATTACCTGTTTCAAGATATTCCAAAGCTCACCTAACGAGTCAAGGGCTCTTGGACTTCACATATCAACTTACTGACTTACCACTCAGATATCTGGAACGACGGGAAACTGGTCCCGAGGGGGCCGCCATTGTCGCCAACATCACAGGGCTTCATTCAGATGCTAACAAAGTTGAACGTTCTGGCGAGCTAAACCCCGACCCCTACGACGGAATGACAAAGTTAGCGTAAGACTATGCTAGAATTGCAGATAAAAACAAACAACATCATTATGTATACGGCTTTAGACGTTGGATTCACACAGCAATGCAGATCGCCGAGAGATTACGTGAATGGGGTTGTTATTAGCTGCCTGCAGTAATCTAGGGCACACCGCCTCTGTTTACTACCTTTTCTAAAATGCTCTAGGCCTTTGACGTGTCTACTCTAAAGGATGAGTAAGGAAACCATATGGAAATCAGCCTTGATCCAGTAACGGGGTACACTGGTAGCACTATCGTTATGGCTAAACCCCTTCAGGCCTCTATTAAGGTCTGGTCTGAGCCGAGAAGGGAGACAATTCTGAGGGGATTTAAAGAGGCTTAAAAAATGCATTTTCTCGATTCGAGGTACCCGAAGTGTAAGAGAGCATCTCAACAGACTCAGAGCATATAAGCGCACAAGGCAATTGAAAGCATTTGGCGGAGAATTCTCTGTTGGGTGGATCTTCCTACATGAAGGAAGACCTTCTTCCATGTCACCAAAACCTCCTTCCAACCTTTAAGAACATGTCATGGCCACGTAAATAACCATGTTTTCCTTTCCGTTTTTCATCTTCATCAATCCCACGATACCCGAATGACATCGCGCGCAGTCCCACACTTCGAAATCATTGAGTCTTGTCCTTACAGCACGTTACCAGTCTCCTCAAGCGTTGCGCCAATTCCTCTCTCCTCTCTAACTAATAGATTCTTTCCCTGTCGCGAAACCGCCGTTACGAAGACAACCGTCGAGCCCTGCCAATACGATGTCGAGATAACAGGATATGATTCCACAACTTGCTCACGCGTGCCATTGCCGATGCAAATTGAACAGGAGTGACGTGGTCATGGCAAATTTTCAATAATTAGAGGAAGGTTTTAGTAATATAGGAGAATGTAATAAAACTTAGGACTTTGACCCTAAGGGATAAAAACCCGTAGGGAAACTTACTATAATTTAGTATAGATTTAAAGGATCTTAGACTAAGTATTATTAGTACTTAGATGTGTTACTTACAGTTAAGACTTGTTGCTAAGAGCTTATTTCGGTACATTGAGCTTAACTGTCTTCCTCTCTGCCGTAGACTCTTGGTTTTAAGCTCTGTATCATCAGTTAGAAAGTATATCTTAACTCTCTTCAGTACAAGAGTTTTTAGGTAATTAAGTTTAAACTCAACCACGCTTTAACTTTCAGCTTCTACTTATAAAGTGTCTTTAGCCCATGCTTTCTGTGTTTTCTGTTTTTCTACATCTTTACCTTCCCACGACATTACCGCTTCATCACGGATTCTGAGCCCGATCCCAACCAATCCCGGAAAGCGGACTATGTCGTCCAGAGAACACGTCGACGCTTGATGGCCACGGATGCCAAGGAATATCATCGCCTTCTTGACAGGAATCCTGCTCTGGGGCTGCCCGGGCCATTTACCGACAGGGACCAGATACTCCACCAGCTGCGTGCGCTCAAGGAAAAAGAGCACAGGGAGAACACTTCTGCACTCTTCGTTCGCGAGTACATGTGTTTCAAATTTTCAGCCAGCTCAAACAGTGTAGAGTGGAGACTTGATACACACTACAATGACCGTCGACATTTTCTTGACTGTTTCAATAAGTCTGTCGCGATGTATCTCTTTTATCCCGACGCAAGTCAGGCGGATAGATGCAATAACGGTGTATTGAGCGACCCCGATGCTTGGCTTTACCGTCATTGGTTCAAGCCATATCAGTCCGATATAGAGTATGGCCGCTACATTGCTAAATCTATCTCATTTGGACACCACACTGCGGATATTGACCCAACTCTCGTCGATATCTCAGAGTTCCACCGCAGGCTCGTCCAAAGTCTCTCGCCTGATGCCTTCAAGAGCATCACATCTCAAATGCTTCAGGAACTACGTATTTTACCTGTCCCGCCGCTATCTGGGCAGCCGCAAGAGGAGCCCTTCACAACATTGAGCAGGAGCTACAAGGTCTTGCCTTTGTTCAAGTCTCTCTTCATTGTTGTGCACTAAACGCAAGTGTCAAGGACGGAGCGCTTTACAGTTGAAGAAACCGATAATATCCCTGTCACTCTGGTACAACATGGGTCTATGGAAGGTCTCAAGTATCCTATATCGTTTCACAGCCTGCATCGCAACGGAGGGGTCCTCTCTGAGCATAACCCATCTGACAACTCGGTCTGCAGCGTGAGAACGAACCTCAAGTCAGCAATACGATTCATTCTGGATCTGGAGAAGCGAGAAGAGGGGTTCTGGGGAACAAAGCCGAGACCTCCTCTTGCTGACAGCTCTGTCGACGTTGAGAAAGAAGCCCGAGACCTTGGCTGGGATGACGCGACACATGGAAAGCTACCGCTGGATCAACCATCCTCGACCTGGGTAAGCAGGCGAAAATATCCAGACTGGATAGGACCAGGAGCTCTGCACCACCTTCGTCTGGTTCGCGTCATGATGCGCTTGAGGAGGTACTGCCCGGAAGACATGCTAGAAGATGATTGGTGGTGGTGGAAAATAGATGACGAGTCACCAGAGACGGGGATCATGGGCTTGGTCTACAAAGGGGCTTCTTCCTTTACTACGCCTAGGATAGTTATCCCCTACATACTTTTGATGGGGAATCTTATGGTTCTTTACGTATTGTATATATTGCTGGACGGCTAGATACCTGAAGGTTGCGATGCCTACGTCTATGGCAGTCATCGAATAAACCTTTATCTGCAATGGCAAGGCTGTCCACACGACCTCCTCGAATTTCGTGAAGTTTAAAAATTACATTCACCACAGCAGTCTTGCAATGGGAGTAGGCAATTGTGGTGCAAGAGATTGATACCTTATATGTTTCCAAGGGATGCATGAAAGAGGCTTGGAGACAATCAGGCAGGCCAGGCCAGGCGATGCAACAAAACTGAGGACCTCTATCCTGAGTGACAAACATCCTGTAATAAACTTGGTCCAATATCCTCTGAATTCATCCTGGATTATGCTAGGTAGATAAAGGAGTAAGAAGCTAGACTTGGAGCTAAAATGAACCAGGGCCTCGTATTGCGAACCAATCGGTAGGTGCCGAGACTCCATTTTCTCGGGGTGTCGGGAATCTTCCAACGGCAATGTGGAGCACTACATCCTATCAACATGTGATAGGTCGTAGGCCCTCTCTGGACCGTGAGACTTGCGGTCGGTAGGTAAGAGGCCTCAATCGCGCTGCTGTGACATCAAGCTCCGAGACATCCCATGCTGGTGAGTCGGGATTCGGGGTCAACATTGATAAGATAGCGGGAGAATGGCCAATCAGAGGTTGATCGGTACGGTATGGCCGTCGGCATGACGGACTGTCTTCACCTTTACTTACAAACGCGTCACCATGTAAGTATGTTAATTAATCAAGAGGATAATAATTGCAGAGTATCGTGGCGCCGGGACTGACGGACGGGTTTGATTGCATGTACAGAGACCGACTGGGAGTGTATGCATTAATCAGACCAACTGATAAAAATGCAGGCTGCCGCTCTGTTGTCAGTTTTGCTCACTGCAACGCCTTTTGTAATTCAACACGCATAGTATCTCAGTCAAAATAACCTTTCTTCAAATCCTTTTTAACCTAACACTACAACCGATTTCATAATGGTGAACTACTATCGATATGAGTCCTCACTAGCTGCCAACATCATTTTCGTCATCATCTTCGCCCTTTCGTCAGGAGTTCATCTCTTCCAGATCTTCAAAACGAGGACCTGGTTCTTCATACCATTCCTAGTCGGCTCTCTCTGTTAGTGTTCCTTGGGTCGAGCGGTTCCATTGACTAGCTAACAGACTGAAGTTGAAACCATTGGATTTATTGGCCGTGCCATTGGCGCTGACCAGGCACCGGACTATACTTTTGGCCCATATTTTATGCAGACTCTACTTCTTCTCCTGGGGCCGACATGCTATGCTGCGTCAATCTATATGATCCTGGGCCGGCTGATCCGGATGTTGAAGGCCGAAAAGCATTCCTTGATCAGGCCCAATTGGTTGACCAAGATATTTCTTCTTGGCGACGTGATCTCAATTGCACTACAAGGAATCGGTGCGTCGAGACACTTCATGTTATATTTCTAGTTACGAAAGTGACTTGGCTGACCATTTCCAGGTGGTGGAAAGCTCGCCAATGCCAACACTCCAGACGAAAGGACGACAGGAGAAAATATCATCATTGGCGGTTTAACAGTACAGATTTTGTTCTTCGGCTTGTTCATCATGGTGATAGGTCTATTTCATTTCCGATTTCTCAAGGATTCTACGCATCGAATGCCCAGCTCTGGAACAAACTGGCAGAGGTCTTTGGTGTTGATCTACGTAGCAAGCGTGCTAATTCTCATTCGCTCTCTCTTTCGTATGATCGAATATTATCAGGGACATGACGGAGAGCTTCAGTCCAAAGAAGTCTACATTCTTGTCTTGGATGCCGTCCCGATGACTATTGCAAGCATTATGTTTAATGTTTTTCACCCCTCGAAGTTCTTGAATGCAAGATCAAAGAATCTTACCGATTCCAGAGGCCGATGAACCTCTGGGATGCTGGCAAGGTCACTCACTGGGAACTGTCGTGTGCAGAGAGCCAATGGCTGCTAGCAACCGTTAGGATACTGGGAAAATGATCTTGGGAAATTACAAAATTCTTGGAACCCAAGGTAGCATTCTTGCAATACCCTGGTACTGCACAGCCGCCAGGAGAATCATGCTTGTTGGTAATGACGCGTTAATAGAGTTCAAAGCTAGGGGGAGATGCTCTGCCACACTGAGGGACTATTAAGTAAAACACAGTAAATAACCTAATAATCTTTTTCTTTTTCCACTTCTGATGCTGGCTGGGGGTTAAAATGAAAAAACTCATCTGCTAAATAATACCCACATTTGTTATTGAACCCTTCAAACCCTTTTTACTTATTTCATTTAGAGAACTGAATTAGAAATGACTAAAGTCGACGAGACATCGAGAACATCCGCAACGTCGGTCCCTTTACGGCGTCGGACCCATCGGAAGTCGAGAATGGGCTGCAAGGCATGCAAAACAAGTCGAATTAAGGTAACGATCCTTGAAGTGACTATTTCAGCGATGATCTGACCGATCTCAATCGTGACGAGACACGCCCGATCTGCAAAAATTGCCATAGACGGGACGCGTTTTGCGAATATTTTGCCACGCTTCGGACAAGAGAAAGCTCGGGAAAATCGGTCGAGATCATTCCCAAGCAAATGCAACCGTGCACTGAGTCCACACCTATCACAAGCCCTAAGCCGACAGTTCAGACACGGATCAGTCTCACATTGTACGAGATCTTCGATGCACGAACTTCATCACTTCCGGAACGCCTATTCGAACTCCAGTTATTACAGCACTTCATTAACATGACGAAAAAAACAACCAAAACTCAAGCTACCTGGTCATTTTGGATATTGGAGCAAGCCACCCAATCAATCAGTGTCATGGATGCAATTCTTGGTACAGCTGCCTCTCACCTTCAGAATTTGGGCAAATTTGAGACAAAACTTCTATTCATCTCGCACAGATACATGGCTCGCGCGATAGAGGTACATAAGAAGGATTTGGCCGGAGGCGTGAATGAGTCCAACACCGCCAAACTCTTCGCAACCTGCGCACTCATCTGCATGCATGCCAACTTGAGAGCATACTCTCTTGAGAGCGAAAGAAACCAAAGGCAGCCTCACGACTGGTTCACATCATGCCGTAAGGTTTTAAACCTCTTTAATGGGGTTTCGCCGATCATCGAGAACCCCTCCATCATCCAAGAGCTCTCGAGTCTCCCCTGCATCATTCCCGATCAGATTCACACGAACCCTTTTAGCTTCTTACTCCACTGGAAGCCAGAATCAGGATTAATTCATCAACATGAAATCGAAATTTGCACCACGGCAGTGGCCCAGCTGTCCTATATCTATGCTAATTTAGTGACTGAAAAGCCCTTGCGGTTTGCGGTTGCTGTTTCGGATAGCTTTGTGGATCTTGTAGTGGCAAAGAACCCTCGGGCTTTGGCTATCTGTGGATACTTTTATATGTTAGTCAGACAGGGACGACAGATCTGGTGGATTGATGGTGCACCAGAACGTGAGTTTGATTTGGTGATGAGGTGTTTGCCAAAAGACTGGCGGCCAGTAATGGACTGGGCGGTTCGAGTCTTCCAGTGGAATGATCGCGTTGAAGAACCATAAACAGTCAGGTTAGAAATCGATTGATTGCAAAGTACAATAATTAGACAGAAGGCAAGCTCGAGATATGTCTTTTTTTGTTTTCAAATTATAAACACCAACTAAGCTTGTCACTCCCTGGATGCTTGGGCATCGACTATTTTTCCATAAGTTGAGTAATGCAAAGTACGATCTCAAGGACGCTAAGGAGACATCTGTCAGAAGGATATATCACAGAGCGAGAAATACAACTTACGTCGATGCGCAGGCTAGTCCCAGGGCCGCTTGGAACAATATCTCTCTGGCTAATGGTGCTTCATTCGAACTGAGAGCACTGCCGCCCGGCCACCAATCCCGGAACAAGCCGAAGCATATCAGGCAGATTACTGATCCAATAACAATAAAGACGTCTATAAGGATACGGAAGGATACATAGGCAGGTGGAAGGATTCTGATCAAAGGATAGACGAGTTCTATAAACGACCAGCAGAAGGTTGTGACAAACTAATTCGTTAGCATATACAAGGTCGGAACATGGCCGTGGTGAGTCCACTTACAGCTGGTCCCAGTATTCCAATTGCAATAAAGTTTCTCGGGGCAGGGATCGACGAGACGACGATCCCAGCGACCGTGACTGCAAGAACAAGTGCTCGTAGTGCTAATACCAGCTTGGTGGGCCGCTGTGGCTTTCGTGCTTGCGAGGGTCTGCTGTATTGTTTGGCGTCCATGTTGATCGATTTGATATTCAATGCAAATTGCAGTTTCTATGCTTAACAATGAGGCGAGAGTGGAATTTATAGAAAACAGATGCCTTTTATATTGCGGAAGGGATAACAGTGTAAAGTTGTCAAGAGGTCATAGCAGCAATCTCCCTTCTACACCCAAGGAGTCCCCCAGTATTTAAAGAGCAATAGAAGTCACTAGAATCAGATCATGGCTTCTCATGATGACGTATTGGAAAGTAATGCGCAAAGTAGGCAACCCGAAAATTATTAAGAAGCTACTTATTTGGCTCGCCTTTCAGAATTAGGTCTAGTTTGCGACACGGAATCTAGCCGAGGCTCGAGCGCAACAGCAATTCTATGCGGCAGAGAGACTGTGAGCTTGGGACCAGCCACTAGTGGACAAAGCTAACTTTAAAACTGATGCGAAAACTTGCTACAGGGCGCGGCTAGAGAATAAATTGATTGCTGGATCAGCAGCCCAATCTGTTGGCATGCTAGTCAATGCACTATTGAGCCAACTGCCGAGGCAATATCAATGCACGTGAGCACACAGCAGGCGTCTCTCAAAAGCTGGGACTTTGGTAAAGACTGTCTGGCTGTGCCATCGCTGCATCGGCTGATCTGAGTTTACCGAGTTCATCACAACATAGGGATGGATACTCAAGCGTCAACAGCTCAGCTCAGACTTGGGGCCTCATAGACCTGGTATGTCGCCAGTGTAGGAACAGCACTGAGACTTTGTTTGTTTACTGGCAAGCAAACTATCCGCCATGGCTCGGCGTGAATGAAGTCTTATCAGCTACCTGAGCTTAATCTAGGGTATCCGCCCTGCACAATGTTATCTGGCGTTCGGCGACTTTTTCCATTGCAGACTCATCAGCTGTGGCTACCGTTAAAAGTGGCACTTGTTCTGGTAGGGTCTACGTTGCACTTGCAAAGAAATGCTAGGTTTTGAATGCGTGAGCATAGATACATTGCACTCATCTGAGACCTAAACGAGGTCCTGAAAGCCTCGAACTGTTTTAGCTCCTGGGTCATATTTGAAAGCTAGAGCTGCTGGTCTAAAGCTATGTGCGAGGAGTCTGGACTACCTCACTCCAGAAAGGGCCTTCTCATAGATCCTGATACGGCATTTGTAGATAAGGTGATCTAAGAGCATTTGCCCTTGACATCGTTGCGGTCCCACTGGTAATGAATGCCTTCGTACCAATATCCATTGCTAGCGTAATCCTTGCAGTGGGTCTCCCAGGTGTCTCCATCGATGTCGCTGTGGCCTGAAGTGGTATAACACTGGTACGGTTAGCAAAATATCCGATAAAATAGTACCGAAGTCTTGCCTTCTGGTCATCCTGGTCAAATCCAACCGACTATGTAGACGTTAGCATTTCAGCCAGACTAGGAAAGGTCCAGACAAGATTGAACATACAGTGACGAGATTGCTGCAGACAGTGCTGGTCAGGCCGATGTCGAGGTTCTGGACACCAGATCCTTTCGGTAGCAGTAGCACCAGCCGTGACTGTCTCGAGTCTCACTGGATGATATTAGATGCTGACTTCAACATCCTCAAGTGGTATACATACATGGCTGCGAGTACAGCAGGGCTGAAGGCAAGGAGTTTGAAGAAAGTGTTGATGAGCATTGCGGCGGTTGAAGCTGAAGCTGAAGATAGAGAGTGCAAATGATACTGGATATTGAAGTGGATTGTAGTGGTGATTTCTTGAGGTAAGTGAGGGGGTTCTTGGGCCTTTTATATCTGTAATCAGACCTTTCCGATTCTTCTCTCCAAGGGGCTGTAGACATGCTCGAGAGTTTCACAACTATTCTTTTCAGTACACCGCCTTAACTTCATTTCCTTCTAGAACTTATTTTTAAGTTCAACTTCTCTCCAGGGTTGACAATCTTTTATATTAAATTTGTTGACTCTGCTCATGTAATTTAGAATTTTCGTTTATCCACTATTGGAAGCAGAAAAGTTAAACTTCTATCTAGTTAACTATTTGCAGTACTGTGTTTAATAATCGGCCTCATTTTCCAGTTATTCAACCACCGAGGCCTTGTTGCCAATGGAATAAAAAGGTTATTAGAATCCTTCTTAAACTTTATATCTCGATTTCTGGTATCTAGACATAATTGTTGCCGCAATTGACGTGGACTCGGCGCCTCACATTGGTCTTTTGGCCAGGCGGTGTAGTCTACTGCCGACAGATTATGTAGTATATGATATGGAAAGGTATGATTGTGCCTAGAGTGCCTTAACAGTTATTAAGATCGGCTGTTGTTGGCGGAGCAGCAATGGGAGCTTCGGATCTCGGTATTTTATCCTTGTGAAGTGGATCATTCAGTGTATCCGCTTAATATGTCTCATTGAGATATCATCCGCTTTGCCTCAATAAGTCACTCCTCTCGCAGTAAACCAGTCTTTTATCATTGGTACTGCCTGTGTAGTCGATCTTAAACTACATAAGAGCGGAGTCTTGTCTGTCTCTTGAGTTTTCATAGCTACTCGATGCGTCTATCTACATTTCATACAATAACCAAGAGAGGTACAATAGTATCGAGACGCCCCAAAGGACAGAGTCATGAGTAAGCGGCTGAATCAACTAGAGCCACTTGCTTGCCGCCGCTCTCTTATAGAATTGGCAAGACTGAAAGTTCTAGAAGGCGTAAAAGTCTTGGCCTAACGGTATTGAGGAGGTAGATGTGTTTGAGAGTTATGATATGGAGTATATAGTTTTAAGATAAAGTATAACATATTAAAAGCTTAAATTATGTGCCGGATTGTCTTATAACATTACTTTGTCGGGAAAGACTGAATTCCGCCCACATACCGAAGCTAAGATAGACGGTAACTGAGGAAGGTTTCTATAATTCGAGTATATAACGTCAGCTGCATCTCACCTTTCGAGTTCAGATACATCAACAACCCAGACCTTCATTCATCGAAACTGCATCGATCATGGTGAGTACTCTCGTTCACGTCTTGGGACAATAGCTAACTTATAGAAGCTCGTCCGTCCTTCAACTGCCATCTTTCTCTGCCTGGCATGGCTCCATTCAATGGTCATGGCGGCGCATAACCCAGCTATACCACTGACTCTTCCCTGGAGGACTGTTTTCGGTCGTCCGTCAAACTTCGACTACCACTGGTCCTTTGACACTAGCGCCGTTCCTGAGGGCCCATTCTCCACCACCAGACGTGTCCAGAACGGAGTTGACATCCAAGTTTTCACCGCCAACCTAGACGCTAACCAGAATCAACGGGTGATTCACATTCACATGGAAGCTACCGCAGGATCTCACCAGGAGGTTGTCTGGCAGGTGTATCAAGTTGGACAGATTGTCACCCGCTACAATTCAGCTGGCCAACAGTCCAACAACGATATCTCTACCTCGACATCTACTGGAGACTTTGCCATGATCCCATATCAAGCTGGTCTGACGATCACGATTTATTGGCGCTTGGAACAAGAACTCTAGTGAGCCTCTGATACGCTCCTATGAGCCTTTCTAGGATCCAAAGGTTGGCGATGTGGCAGGAGAAGAACGACTTCGTATGAGCGATAGTTGGGGAGGATTTTATGGCGAGTTACTGCACCTAACTGGTTGCTTGAGTCTCTGGGAAAGGGCAGGGATAGTGAAGCTTGGATCTCATCTGGGTAGTGTAGCTCGGTAGCCGAGTAGCTTTCATTTCTTTAAGCTTTAGTTAGTATCATTTATTTATAATCCATACGCCTTGTATAACAAGCGTTAGGTATTTGTTACCGAAACAGTTGAGGAGAGTCCAATCAGTAACTGTTATCTTCCAGAGGTGCTTCAGTAGTCTGTTGACTGAATTGAGTTCTGCTTTATACTCTGGCCTGAAGCACTAATTAGCTAATCGCGCCAATCGTTCTCTGCCTTAGGTACTTAAGCAGTCTATCCACTTCGTGCCTCCAGACTTAAATTTGCCGAATCAACTACCTATGCTCTTTTTGGAATCTCGGCCCGAGAACTATTCACCCCGCAACTTCCTTACCTTGATTCCATTTTCACTCATCTCCAACAATCCATCTGTTGGCGGTGCAGTCTTATCATGCAGCGACCTGAAATCCGTTCACGACAAGGTGCGTTTAAAACAAGTACATAATTCACTTTTCTGTTTTACCATGGCCTTTAACTAGTATCACTTCGAGTTACACGATCTGGTAGCCCGGACCTCGTTCCCTTGTCTTTCTCTCATTACATATATTATCACCTAGCTAATCGGCTCACCAGGCTGCTTGACTTGCAGAAAGCGTCATAGAAAATGTGATGAGAAGCGGCCTGTCTGTACGCTTTGTCAAAAGTCAGGCCGCACTTGTGACTACACGAGCGATTTTCGATGGGCGCCCGTCAACGACGTGTTTGTTATCTCTGACACTTCGTTCAACAGAGGTACCAAAAGAATTGATCAAGGTGGGAGAGGGAAAACAGCCCAAAGTCGGGGTCGACAACACCGCATGCGTGCCCGAGTGCAACATACACAGCAAAGCGATATCCGCCCTGGGGTCTTGAACCAACGCCAGATCGAAACAGGAGCTCTCAATCAAGGCCAGAGCCCAAACTCCAGCGCGGCGCTTTACGAAAATGACAGCCAACCCCGACCATCAGAAAGTGACCACCGAGGTGGGCTTCGTTCTAGACCCGTACCGAACACAGATACGCCGCACACGTCCTTATCCTCTGTTAACTCTGCCACTACAAGCCAGCAAATGCCTTGGCCACAGGATTACGAGGTCTCGACTGAAGAAAACAACGACATGAGCCTATGTTTCAACGACCTTCCAGATGTGCAGTTCGACAGCAATTGGTTGAACGAATTTGTGATGGATCAGGATCTCTCGACATTGTTTGCGCAACATAATGATCATAAAGCAGCTCAAGGAGACGGCACAAGCGAGCCATTTGCACCGAGGAAATCATGTTCAACTATTGTATGTTCTCATAACTCCATTTTATTCATACTGAAGTTAACCTCATCCCTCGCTAGTCATGACCGATGCTTCCCCTCGGATCCCAGCTCTTGATAGCCCTGGAAATCCATTTCGGGAGCTTTGCAGAGTTTCCATGTCATATCCACTGCTCCTCCATACGTTCTTGTATGTATCGGCTGCAAATATGTACAACTATTGCAGGGGCGACATGCGAGTTATGGAAGACCGTCGGTCACAATCGTTGAGATCGTTGCGGAGTATGGAACGATTTCTCCGGATTTTCGACCCCACCGAAGAATCGCCTTTATCCTTAGAGAATCATGCCTTTTCAGTCCTATCACTGAGAGAAGTTACTCTTGCAGCATATCTCATCCACATCGCTTCGGAGGTTATGACTGGTGGCCTCACGACGGATACACATCTTCGGAGTGCCTTCAAAGTGGTGGTTGAACTACGATACATCGACAAAATGCCTAAAGGATTCTATTCTCGCTTCTTGGTGCAGCGATTTGCCATGATTGACGTCATCATGTCTCTCTTGCGGCGCCGAAAACCACTCGCACCCAAATCTTTCATCCTGTATCAGCAACATGAGGAAGCTGATGTACGTGGGCCATCCTTTCGCGAACTTACTGGCTGCCCTCAGCCTGTACTTTCTTTTTTGGCGAAGATATCGATATTGGCAACCGACGTTGAGTTGAAAAACGACGTACGGCTCGCTGAAGCTTATCAACTCGAAACGAGTATGCGAGACTGGGGATCACGAAAGTACCCAATGCCGCTGAATACAGCTGCTCGATCAAATAACCCCTTGTCGGTTCATGGGACGGCCTCGCTAGATGACTATCTTAGTACACTGAATGCATGCTTTTACTGGATGGCGCACCTTCTCCTTGCCCGGCGAGTATTCATGGATCCCACAGCGTCAAGTCGAGTTCAAATTTACCGAAAGCATCTTTTCTCTCTTATTGATAGACTCCCTCCTGGCTGCGGACCGGACTCGTCATTGCCAATTCCATTCTACATGGCTGCGCGAGAGGCCATCGTGCCTTTGGACCGTGAGTAGGTGCGCCAAAAACACGCCGAGATGATAGCCATATATCCAGATCGCTCTAGGGAGCTTATGATGTCTTTGACAGAAGACATTTGGAGTATGAGTGATGGGGAATATCATGACCTGGTGCCCAAAGGGCCTTGGGATCTCCCTTGGATGGATGACGATATGAACATCCGAATGAAGGACTCTCAAGCAATGCATTTTATAATCTAGCAAGTAGTTATTTGACATGTAATTTAGCCCGGCGGACAGTATTTTAGGGTACCTATAATTTCAGCGCTGGCTTTAAGTTGGTATCGGAATTATATAGCTTGGCCGCCTCAGGTATGTCTACTATATGAGGCAATTGTTGTTGAAAGAGATTGGAGGAAGGAAACACTTTCCTCGTAGACCCATATTCATTCTTGGCTTGTTGACCCCTCATCCATGGGCCTATTTCCAATGGCCAACAGGGCGCTCTCAAAGTCATGCCAGATATTGACTACAAATTGCCGCAGACTCTGGGTGGGGTACGGGGAAACAGGTTAAGCCCAAAATGGAAGTGCGTGTCCCATCTTTCACAAGCCAATCCGCGAGTAGAAGGGAACGGGATCGTTCCCGGCTGCTGCTCCGGTCTGCGAACCGGTTCCACAGCCTGTTCTTATCGCAGTAAAGATCTTGGACAATAGCGTATAACCCTAATAGTGTGCTCAGATAATGTTTTGAGTCACTTTGAGTTCTCGAGTACGTAGATTGTTACCTTTCCTAACTTGGAAATGCGAGCCGTAATCATTGATGGATTTAACTGATAACTGCATATACTCCAGCTACCCAGTAGTCATGGATAAATAGCTCCCATAAGACTTGGGATGCCTCAACAGTAACAAGACGCAACTTAATACAAGTGACCAAGCTGATCCAAGACAATTTACGCCATGGCTCCATCTGCAACCAGCCCTCAGGTACCTACCAGTAAACTCAGCAGCACACCCGTGCTGTCTGAGAAGACTGCCCGCCATGTAGACACGTGGTCCAAGTACATCAGGGGAGGGTTCCCGACCCTGCCAGTTGCTGTTGAATCAGCTAAGGATCATACCATCACTGATGTAGATGGTAAGGAATATATCGATTTCATTGGGCAATTTGCCGTCATGAACTTTGGCTATTCTCATCCCAAGATCGCCAAGGCAGCTGTGGACCAGATCTACAAGATGCCGCTAAGTGGAACGGGTCATATCAGCCCGTTGTACGTGGAATTCGCAGAGCGGCTCACCAACGTAAGTAACGACGGAATACCAGCAAATCTTTGATGAGATGGGAAATGCTGATCTATAATCAGAAATTCGGGTTCGATTCCATTGCGACTATGCTGAGTGGATCTGAGGCAGTCGAATCGGCTGTCAAGATCGCTCGCAAATGGGCTTATCTCAAGAAGGGCATACCCCAGGATCAGGCTCATATTCTCACGGTTGACCAATGCTACCACGGTCTGA
Organism: Fusarium sp. Na10; assembly: GCA_002234255.1. Classification (NCBI taxonomy): domain Eukaryota; kingdom Fungi; phylum Ascomycota; class Sordariomycetes; order Hypocreales; family Nectriaceae; genus Fusarium; species Fusarium sp. Na10. The sequence continues at coordinate 19,957 of NJCS01000052.1, read as the reverse complement.
CACTATCCACCATGCCCATGGCCACAGTTTCCCAGAAACGTTTGTTCTACCATTCGTGTACTACAATTCCCTGTGTTGAAACCCATTGAATGCAGATTTCGGACAACATCTTCCCAAAATGGGACCATATGCCCCTACAAGCGGCAAGGTTGTCCCCTTTGGAGACATAGATAGTTTAAGGGAAGTATTTGAGGAGGATGGCGAAGACTTGCTGCATTTTTCGTGGAGCCAGTCCAAGGATGGGCGGGGTCAGTTCCAAACCAACATTCACCAGATGGCCAACCACTGACTGTTTATTAGAACCGTTGTTCCTCCCAAGGGCTACTTGAAGGACGCACAAGACTTGTGCAGAAAGCATAACGTCCTCTTAGTTTGTGATGAGATTCAGGCTGACTACGGGCGAACTGGAAAAGACCTTTCCTTTCACCACGAACCAGAACTTGAGCCCGATATGGTGACCCTTGGCAAAGGCATCGCGGGAGGTTAGTCAGGTTCCCATCGAATCTGCTCGGCATTATTATGGTTGACTAACTTGCCGTAGGATACTACCCCATGTCTGTCGTTATGGGCAAGAAGCATGTCATGGATCTGCTGAACAAAAGTGAAGTTCTTTCAACCTTTGGGGCCTGTCCTATTGCTCTCTCCGCTGCTCTGGCTACTCTGGATGTTCTGGAAGACGAGAAGATCTCGGAACGTTCTGAACGTCTTGGAATACTTCTGGAGAAGACAATCAAGGAGCTCAACCCCCCGCACGTCAAGGAGCTTCGTGGAATTGCGCTTTTCCAATCCTTGGTTCTTGATCAGAGTGTACCGGGCGTCACCCATCGAAGAGTCCAGGCTCTTGCTGCACATTACGGTGTGCTTGTCGGCATTGGTGCGGATCGGTTGAGATTTAGCCCGCCTTTGACAATTACAGAGGAGGATTTAGTCAAAGCTCTTCGTATTATTGCTCAGTGCTTGGAGGAAGTCACGCGTTTGGGAGATTTTGCCGGAAGCGAGTTTCTCAATTAGGGATAATAAGAATCTTGTTAAAATTTATCTATTTACTTGATATAAAGTCTCTTGAGACTATTCGTTCATTTGTGTTAGTCATAACCTTACGAGTTATGTTTCCTCACCTGTCTGTAGTCTCGGTAGGAAAATGGCTACACTCTGGCTCAGAAGATAGGGTGGCGAAGAGTGTAACCTATGCTGAATGGATTTTGGACGTCTTCAATAAATTACTCGAGTTTATAGAGGTTGTTATCTGAACCCTATCTTTTGCATAAAACAGTCCTCTTCCATCAGATATGGTGATACAGTAGTTAGATTGCGTGGCCTTGTCAACACGAACAGATAGACATTTTGGCCGAGCTTCCTGGATCTCGAGCTATCCAGGTACACAATCGTCCTCAATCAACTGTATTCGGACCAAACTAAGTATTGAAATTGTCCAAGTACGCGATTCACTTCCGGCCGGTGCATCTGGCCATCTTTCGAACTATCACACGACTGTCAAAATACCAGTCTTCTCAACAAGATATTCCGCTACAGCAACATCTTTACCACTTTCCTTCCCGTACCCAGACTGCTTAATACCTCCAAAAGGACTCTCGGCGGCAGAGCCATTTCCTGTATTCTATAGCATGTCAGTTTCTCTGGAATAATAATATTGAGTTAGACTGCTTGTACTTACCAAACCGATCATGCCTGCCTCTAGCTTCTCAAACAACCTCCACAAGCGGTCCGAACTTTTAGTAAACGCATAGCTTGCGAGACCGAGGCTGGTGTCATTGGCCCACTTGACAACCCGCTCTTCCGTATCAAACATAAAGAGACCGCAAACTGGACCAAACGTCTCTTCTTTGGCCATCTGCATATCCTGTGTCATTCCAGTGAGAACAACTGGCTCCAGGAACTGGCTGCTCGCTCCCGAGGAAGATAACAGAAGAGGTCTTCCTGAACCTGTCCTCAGCTTGGCCCCGTTTTCAAGAGCATTTTGGACCTGTGATTCAGCTTTTTGAAGACCGACAATCATAGTGACAGCCCCAAAATTGTTGGCGGGATCAGCACCGTGACCTGTCTTGAATTTGCTGGTCTTCTCGGCCAAAGCAGTGGCGAATTTCTCGTAAATGCCAGCTTGAACATAAACTCGATTTGCCGCAATACATGCTTGGCCCGCATTCCTCCACTTCAATGCCATGATCTGGTCGATGGCTTGGTCGATATCAGCATCATCAAAGACAATAACAGGACAGTTTCTACCAAGCTCTAGTGTGCACTTTTTAAGCCCCTGAGCACAAAGACCAGCAACGATTTTGCCCACTCTAGTGCTGCCAGTGAAGGTCACCTTGGCGACTAATGGGTGAATACATAAAGCCTCGGAAAGACCAGGAGTATTTTCCAAAGAAGTCGTCAGGACGTTGAATGTCCCTTCTGGGAAACCAGCTCTTGTGGCTAGATCTGCTAGGGCTAAGCAAGACAGAGGCGTTTCGGGTGATGGTTTGACAATCATAGAGCAACCGGCAGCAAAGGCTGCGCTGGCCTTCCTCATGATCATGGCAACAGGGAAATTCCACGGAACTAGGGCAACGGTCACACCAATAGGTTGCTTGATCGTGAGAACTCTTCTTTCTGCATTGCTGGACGCCCCGATTGTGCCTTGGATTCGTTCAGCTTCGACAGCAAACCACGAAGCGAAGCCTAAAGAATAGTCAATTTCTGCTCGTGCTTCAGTCAGAGGCTTTCCAGTTTCGTAGGTAACAAGCTTTGCAAGGTCCTCTTTAGCGTCGCTAATTAAACTAAGTTCTGTCTACTGATTTAAGCTCTTAGCTATAAGCCTTAACTATAAATAATATATCTAGCTAATAACTTAAATATTATACTATAATAACTAACTAATTACTATAGCTAAAGGCTAATATTATAAGAACCTAAAAAATAACTTATTTACCTACTATTATAGGTTATAAAAAGCTTTAATCTATCTCCTAAGATAATTAAATATAAGATAATAATAAAGCAAGATAGTAGTACTTAAATAAAGGCTTAAATAAAATCTTATTTATATAGTATATTTAAATAAGTTCTAATAGTAGTATATTAATAAATTTCCCTTTAACTTTACTAATATTAAAAATTACTAAAAAACTGTTAAGAAAAAAGATAGCTTTAAGAAGGTTAAAGCTATAAAAAGAGATATCTTTAAGATTATTAATATTAAGGAATATAAAAGGCTTTTTAATAACCTAATTAGGTAACTAGCTATTTTTAGTACTTACGCTTTTACTTATACTATTAAAGGACTAAGAAACCAAAAAAGCTATTAAGTAAAAAGAAAAGCACTAAAAGCCTTTCTCTATAACAGGGTTAAGGCCAAGAAGATAATAAAATTAATTAGAAAAAGAAACCGAGATTAGATTAAGTCCTTAGTTAAGCTATAGCTACGTGCAGTCAACTCTTTGTATTGCAGAAATCCCTTGTAAGAAGATTGGACTCCGTTGTTAACATCTTCAGCAGCATTATCAGGGCAAGTAGCCCAAACAATGCCGCTGCCGGGATCTGTGATGTCGAAGGTTTTGCCAGACGCTGCTTGGACCCATTTTCCGTGGACGTATGATGCTTCGTGGAGAAGACCCTGGTTGGAAAGACTGACAAGCCGATGCATCATGTTGTTGCGTTGATTTCAGGATTCGTAAAGATTAAGGTACATGGAAGCTGTGATAATCTTGATGGGATGTTCACATTGTATGATCAGACTGTCGACTAACTTATGTTTATTGCTCAGTTAAATAAGTGTTTGAAAAGTGCGGAACAGGCATCACTTAGAACAATTAGAGATACACCACATGCCGCTGCAGACAGCCGGTTGTTTGATAGGGAATATGGAGAGTTTTGGGGTGATAGGGTGGTGAAAAGCTCGATGAACCGAGCGAAGTGCTTTGACAAACAATACACAAGGCATATATTTGTTCCGGTAAAACGTATACCATAAAATGCAGAGTAAAACAAAGTCAGTAGGTCACATACCTCCGTGCCGTAGTGGAATGTTGGCTTGCAATTGAGTCCACTGATGCAATAACGCATTAAAGGGGACAAACCAGTTGAGGTTGATAGTGGACGGGTTGTCGCCATTATGCAAAGTTAGATGAGTCTGGGCACACAATGAAGTATCGCCTACGGTCTTGCTGTGCTTACTTTGTGTTATCAATATTCCTCTCTTTCTCAATTCAATTTCATTCTTGAACAAGTCCAGACCGTATTCTACTAATTCAGCTTGCTACAATCACAATGCTGTTTCAGTTCACCTTACGACGGTCTCCATGCCAACCGGCTTAACAATCCACCTCGTAGCTAGATGAAGTTCCACCCTCCGCAGCAGGGCATCCGCCAATGCAGCCACCACATCCGTTGGGCATGGCACTGGGGCATGCGTTGCAAGGAGGCGCACCGTTGTCGTAAAAGCAGTTGTAGCACTTTGCACTGGCCATGGCGACCAGACCGAAAATAAGACCAGCAGCTGATAGCTTCATTGTAGAATCATTTAAATCTGACTGTACCGTCAGTACTAATAAGGGCTGGATGTTGCTTAGTTTCCAAGTACCTACGTTGAAAAGATGTTTTGTGGGGGGTGTTATACGGTGGACAAAGGAAGATAAGTGGCGGGAGAGCTTCTGGTTATTTAAGAGTATACGAAGATCTCGAGTGAGGGGATGTGGATAAGTATTTATAAGGAATGCTTCATGGCTACGTGGAGACAGATCATATATATCATACTGCTGCTGGACAAAAGACACCCTAGCTTGTAATTATGTAAATCGACCCACGTTATATGGAGATATGAACCAGGTGTCTTGGCTCTTACCTACTGATATACCTGGGTTTAATATAGCTCTCCTTAAACTCTCTCTAGCTTTATATTGTAGATTCGGGACTCTAGTTGTTGTCTGTCTTGGTATTGAAATAATACCTCTTTCTTAAGAATAGAGCTCTATGTGGCTTATATACTATACTTCTTAGTTTCATACGGTTTTTTAGGTACTGTGTGCTGTATTTTCCCTATTAACTAAAACTTTAATGCAATAGACCTAATGCTAGACACTGTCTTTTCCAACTTACCGACATTTCCTGGCCAAAGAAACTGACTCGTATATGTATCCATAGATCGACAGTGCAATACGCGTCGTAGTATTGGGAGTGGTCCAAGATGAGGTCAATTGAACTTTAACTGAGGCAACCATTCCGGTGGTATTATTCTGTAGGAATCGTTTATTACAGCTGGGCCAGTTTGATTACGTATCAAAACGGACATAACACTCACCACCTTGCTGTCTCTTGTACAGTCAAAGCATTCGCTGGGATACACTGAAAATTAAGAGAGTGAGACAAGTCACGGTAATGCATTTATGTATTTGACCGCCGGGTTGAGAGAGGTAGTAATATGTCAGGACCCTGACAGGGACCCAAAGCTTATTTCAGAAGCTAGTTCCGCACTATCCGAACTTACGAGAGTCAATGTATAACTTATTGCAACACATTGAACCCAGTAGGACGAACGGTCCAAAGTGTATATGAGCTAATTAATTTAGATTGGGTTTTCCGTCATACGATTGTTCTATATAAAACAATTAATTAAATTAGCAGTTTCAATAACAAGTCAGGGAATGCGCGATTAATCGTAGTTCTAATTAGAAAGTTAGGTTACTCGCAAATGCTATCCGAGCTGAAATTAATCGTCTTAAAATTTCAGAATTACTCGACGTTCCCTTAACGACATTGCATACCTCCCTGGTTACCTCCCGGGCCACTACATAAGCACCGTATTCACCACGAGCCCTACTAACATTAATCTTTCCAATAACCTTCAAATGTATACCAAATCAACCTCAAGTGCGTCTGCCTGGATGATATTGTCCTATAGCTAGAAGTTTGTTAATTTGTTAACTAAAGGCCTGTAAAAGATGCTAACTTTGCAGGTTTCATTTTGAGGCACAGTCCATGCCCCAACAGAGAGACTTGTCAGGCATTCCAATGCTACAGACGGAGCTTTTCTCTAAGTAAAGAATCGAAGCACGTTGCCCATTGAAACGGTTGGCTTTCAAGATAGTTTCCTAAACGTCTAACTCTTTCTATTATATAAGCTATAAATGTAAAGCTCGGTCTATCAGTCTTGAAGGAATCCCTGAGCCCTAAAAGCTCTCTCCAAGATTTCTTGAATAACCTCTTGTTTCCGGGAATTATACTGCATCACTGTCTCTCCAAATAAATTACTCTTTTCCGCTGCTTCCATCTTCGCCCGTGCATATAGCTCTCTGTCATTCTCGTGCGTAGTGAGCCATTCTTTCATAATTTGATGCCTGACTAATTCGGCGGTTCCAGGTGCGAATACGTGTAAGTTACAGTAGTAGGGCTTGTTCGTATTGAAGAAACGGTGTTCATGCCACTCAGGCTCACGTGTCAAGAACTGAAACCCTCTAGACTCTAGGGCCGGGACGTAGGTAGCTTCATCGGTCGGATCCGGGACCGTCAGGTCAATATCGATAATCGCCTTAGCCGGTAGGTTAGGTACGGCAGTCGAACCAACGTGGCTAATGCTTAAGGCTTTATGACGGAGGGCTTCTTGAATAATGGACTTTAGATCTCGGAAGTGCTGTGGCCAGGCAGGGTTCGGTGGCTCAATTTTTAGAGGAAGCTTATCAAACGTGCGATTTCCAACACGCTGAATTATGGAGGGATCATATTCATAGTGCTTTAGAATGTCTTGGGTCGAACAAGTCATGATAAAATGGCCTGTCCTGTAGTCAGCGTAGTAGAGTTTTATAACTTTGAAAAGATTTAGAATGAGAGTATGGCTACTCTAGCTGTATAGATATACCTGCTTCTAGCTAGATTTGTATAATTCTTTTACCTCGGTGTGAGTCATCCGGCCAGTAGCTGTGGGTCCAGGATGAGACCTAAAAAGAGCCTTACGTAACCATGAAGAGGAAAGCAGGCAAATCTAGTCTCACCATCGCTTGAGGCATGTAGACTCAAGGTCGATGATAATATATTTCACCCTTTATTAAACGATTTCCATTTGGTGTTTCAATCTTATACAGTATCATGCAATATAGACAGGAATGCGACTCGCATATGCATCGCTTTTGCTGATGTGAATATCCATTTTGTGGAAATCGTGCAATTGTAACCAACACAGCATGCGGAACATGAGTACGCACCAAGCCTCGTTGAGCTCTTTGTCCCCAAACCTTCCTCCGTGCTTGGGGCGAGTTGCGCTCATGTCATCTTCCGAGACAAAAGAATCTTGTCTTGCTTTCATGCGCTTGCTCAACAGGCCCTGTTTGCTGAGATTCCGGACGACATTTTGTCGAACGCGGTCAAAATACATTTGAATCAGGAGAGTTTCTTTGTCTTCACCTGGTGCCGAATCAATATCGTGAATGGTGAGCGGTGTGTCATCAAAAGCTTTATCATTGCCATCGTTCTTCGTGTTATCGTCGACTTCGTTCTTCTCGTGTAGAATACCCATGACCTCTTGGATATGCATACGCACAACTCTCTTAATCATGGATAATCCATGTTTTTTCATCCTGCCAAAGTACTCATCACATAAATCGACTCCAGATCGGAGATTGTTGAGGTGGTTGACCAGGTTTGCACCATTGATTTCTTCGCCAAAGATATCGAGCGTTGATCCTTCAGTTCGTAGGAGCGGGAACTTTTCATCCGCTTCTGCCCACTTAATGATCTTGCGTACTTGTTCGCTGTCCTTCAAGGCTGTCTCATGTAGAAGCCGCAAGCAGTTGATGTATTCCGTCATCAGTGCTGAAAGAGAAAAGGAACTGGGATCCCAGTAGAAGACGGTCGGGTTTGGAAGCATACGGAAGACCGTGCCCTTGATATGAAGCATTTCTCCGACCATGCCAAGAATTTCGAATGGAACTGCTCAAGGTCAATATTCTCTTCCATCAACTCAATGGAGGGCAACTTACCCGCAAACAGGTGAGTGTGCCGTGCTTGGTCAGGCTTTCGGAAGTAATTGACTGTGTTGATGTCACATCCAAGCACCACGAGCGTTTTTGCAATCTCAGCCAAACTTCCCAACTGAAGACTCTCAGCTCCCTTGGCCTCATCGGCATAGACCTTCTTCTCCTGGTTGAAGATCGTTGGGGCCATGCCGAAGCATAGCTGCTTGACGTTGTAGTTGGGGATTACCCGGTTCTTCTCGAACCAGGTTGGTCCTTGCTTCTGAAAGTTGAAGGTGATACCAAGACCGTCTGTGTATGAGCCATATAGAACAAACCCGTTGCCTTGACCGCGATACTGGTCGGTATTGAGATCAAACTTCCTCCAATGGATGCCCAGCATTCCTGCAGTTTCTACGAGATGCGATATTGTGGTTGTGGCATAAGGCTTGGCAAAGTCCTTGGGCATGCTATCCCACGTACGTCTCTTTCTCTGCATGCAGACAACTAGCGAGTGATAAGCATGAGGCTCTTCTGTGTCAATTGGTGGGCGCGGACCAGCCGCCTTGACCCATTCAGCTGACTTTTTACCCTGCCACTCGCGAGATTCCTTCTCCATTCTCACGATAGCCATGAGCAAGCCGTACCAGGTAGCTTTCTCATTATCTGCCGTGTGAATGATTCGCTGCGTGCTCTGCTTGTATTCGTTGTCGAATTCCTTGACAGTATCTGTATACTTGAAATTGTCATTTCCGCCATCGAGTCGAATGATCTTTTTGCTTTCGTCCTTGGCCAGAGCATCATCGCCCAGTGGTCCCCTGGTGTTGCTGGGCTTGGCGACGAAAATGACTGGAGCTTCGAACTGGACCTCGAAACGGAACTCGGACCAGATCATCCGACGCCGCGCAAACTGTGCCCATTTCCCTATGACAGCTTCACTGCACGACGAGAAACCGGTCGCTGTGGCGAGATACTGCTGTAGCGCCTGGAGAATCGCAATGACAAAGGCCAGGACAGAGATGACCAGCGCAACCACAGCAATAATGAGCTCGGTATTGTCGTCACTGCTTCCGCCAGAGCTCGGGTCTGGTACAGCTGTTGAGGACATTTCAAGAGCTGCAGTATGTTTTTTTTGTCTTATTGAGATGGTCCGATTTGGGTACTTGTGAGGTCTCAAAGACTTGGTTTTTCTTGATGCCCAGCGTCGGTCCTCATAAAGTGATGGCTGGGGAATCTGACAGACGCGCTAAAAAGGGGCAACTTTGTCCAATTACAACGGGTTTTGTTGATGCACAGGGGTTGTGGTGGAGAGGTGCTAAATATAGACTGGCCTTGGGCGCTTAGCTTACCTAGGGTAGGAAACTCGAGGACCTCGTACGGTGAAACATAAGCGATGAAAAGTCTTGGACAAGTTTCTACCGAGTTGAAAGATTTTTTTATCATTTTATCTTGCTGTCTATTTCAAGGTTTCAAGTTATCCTGTTCCCGTCGGTGGTAAACTCGAGGATATTGCGTTGTCTTGGCTTAGATTCTCGCTTTTCTATTAATGCAGGTACCTATATTTCGGGATTCCAGATAAAATATCACCCCCGTTGCTCTTTACATTAACAACTTCGCCGGGCATAATGTCTATGCAATTGTCTTCCAAGAAGATACCGGAAAGCTCTTCAAAGACTAAACCCTTGGTAGGTTTGTTAGCTGTGAGTTGATACCCATCAGGCCTAACCTGAACCTCAACACCTCTGTCAGAGAAGTCTAGATACTTGAGAGGTTGAGGCCAATCAACGTCTTGGGAAACACAAATGTCGCCCTGTAGAACCCTGACAGATATGACATGTGGCTCATCCTTTGAATGGTCAATCTTTCCAGCAAGGATGTCAGTCGTACCATTCGGGATCAGAACCGTGTTGGCGTTCACGACTTTATCTCTGATATCTTTGCCAGTGCTGATCGAAATGAAGCGAATTTCGACAGTGACTGTTACCTCCTCCTGCTTACTGTTCACAACCCAAACTTCAAATGAAGAAGTCTTTGCGGGCCTCGCATGAACGACACTCCAGTCGTGATGTTGACGTTGAACACCCGCGGCGATAGGCTTGAGGGCTCGACGAATGGAATAGTAAGCTGGCTTCTTAGTGAGGAAGTAGTCGACGATAGACCATGAGATGGCGGGCCAGCAATCGTTCATCTGCCAGACGAGGACACCACCGCATCGACGCTTATCGCCCCATTGGCGACGCCAGCTGCGGTACGCAAAAGTCATGGCTTCGCTCTGACAAAGCTGCGTCAAGTATATATGAGACTGACGAGGGGTCAGTAAGAAAGAACTCTGCTTCTGAAGCCGGAGGAAACATACCTCTAGATCTGGAAGAGGACGAAAGTTCTCCACGACATAAGTAGCGATTCGTCGTTCGTGGCCATCTGCCTTGTTATGGAAATCCATCATCTGGGACTGCGGAAAACGGTTGCACTCTTCGGTAATGCAGTGCTCGATCGTCGACAAGGCTGGGAAAGCCTCCATACCGAACTCGCTGTTGAACCTGCCACCCAGCCTGTCAAAGACCTGGTATTTTTCCTGTGTACCATGCCAAACTGTAGAGTTGTCAGTGAATAAGAAAAAGCAGATGAAATTAGCCACTTACCGTTCCATTGGTGGAGATCTCCAGTAGTCTTGTCTGCAGTGTCTTTGCCTCCGGAGAACGGTGATCCAGGCCAGTATATCATCCCTGGAAACACCTCACTGACTACCTCTGGTAAGAGATACTCGTAGTAGTATCGAGCAGGAAAAGAAGACTTGAGCCAAGAAGAAGGATCCTTGTCGTCTGGACTGTACTCGAGACCTGCTTGCTCTTGAACCTGGTAATCCTCGTTGTTGCCGGCGTATATGACGACAGAAGGGTGGTGATGCAGTCTACTGACGTTCTGCACTGCCTCCTCGCGGATCGATTCTATGAGTTCTGGCCCTACTGGATAGTTCCCGCAGCCAAACATGAAATCCTGCCACACCAGTATGCCCATCTCATCGCAGCAGTCATAGAAAGCATCGTCTTCGTATATGCCACCGCCCCAAACTCTGAATGCAATTGTGTGAGCAATTGCGTACCAAGAGTAAAGACACATCGATCACCACTCACCTCGTCATGATCTGGTTGCCTTCTATCATAAGCTTCAACCAGTCCCGGTACTTAGCAGCGGTGATTCGAGGTAGGAAATTGTCGGCAGGAATCCAGCACGAGCCACCGCAGAAGATATCGATATTGTTAATTCTGAAAAAGAATGATTTTCCATGAGAGTCTTCTTCTTGAACAAGTTCACTTCTTCGGAAGCCAGTCTTCTTGGTCTTTCCATCAAGCTTCTGACCGTCTTTGACAATACTGACACTGACGGTGTACTGAGACTGATGACCGTATCCAGCGGGATACCACAGCTTTGGCTGATCTGATCGATGGCTGTTAGCTTTTTGACCTTGGAAAAGGGCCTATGACTAGTACCTATGGCGAAAGGGATAACCAAACGGCCACTGGAAGACTTTGCTGCTTCCGTACTGTAAACAATATTATCTTGAAAGTGAACACAAACATTTGCCACGTCATACGGCCCTCCAATATCAACTTCCACTGTACCCTGGACCTTTTTGAGATCTGGAGACACACTGTACTTGAGGAGGAAATCATTGATGTGGGCAGATGAAACCTCAAGCCAGACTGGTTTCCATGGCCCGGCTGTGTTAAGCACTGGACCCCAGTCCCATCCCTGTGTGTTTCTTTAGCAAAAGGTCTTTCGCCTTCTATTCGCTGTACATACCCAGTGATATTGAGCTTTTCTCACAACCAAGCGCCCAGCCTCTCCATTGAAGAGCTCCCATCGATGATTAGGATATTGCTTTGTGATCTCTCTGGCCTTGAGTAGTGCACTGTCAAATTCGATGCTCAGCACGTTGGCCCCGTCGTTGGAAAGCTTGTTAGTTATATCCACACGGTGGCTGAGAAACATATTGTCGCTCTTGAGTATGATGATATCGTTGAGCTTGACTTGAGCAAAGGTATCAAGACCCTCGAAGATAAGATACACTGATCTACTGTTGGCAGACGGTGAGTCAAAAGTAGTTTGGTAAGTCCAAGCCGTCTCTCCAACCCACTCAACCTCGAGCTCATTCATATCGAGAAATGGATCAGGGATGCTAAATAGCTCATCGATTAGCACTTGGGAAACCGTAGAACTCTGTATACTAACATTCCGTTATTAATCAAGTCAATGTGAGCAACCGTTGGCACTCTGGCTACAGGCTTCCAGGCATCGTGGCCATCTGTTGATTTCTTGAATGACCATCCCTTCTCAAGTAGCGTTCTTTGTGCAATTGGGGGCATCATGGTCAGAGAAGTAAAAATTACTGGCCTGCTTCGTTTGTCGATACAGACCAGTGCCAACGATGTATAAAAGATCTTCGGTATTCGAATTGTGACAATGAAATTGGATGCCGGGAGCGATGATACCTTTTAATGAACTTGCTTATGAACTGCTTATAATCCATGGCATGTTTGACTTTAGTTATGGACGCATCTGACCGGTGCTACCAATCTCCGTGCTAGTTTCCGAATTTCGACACGGGACTTGGGCATTTATCAGCCGCGGAACAAGCTCTTCCGTCTCCAATTCTGGCCTTGGGGGACAACTAAACCAAGAGAGACTCCACTCTCGGAGTTCTAAAACAGGCTTAGATTATCCTAACTTTTGCCCCACAGACCTTTCCTCCCCGCTTTCGATTTCTGGCTAAATCCTTATTGCTCTGCCTCTATACAAATCACTATGAATATCACATATCACCCTCTCTCTCGGAATCATATCCGGATCTTGGACGTCAGCTTTAATGGAGAACCTTCTGAGCCTATCTGCAACTTTAGGGTTGTCCCTCTAAAGACCCCTCCAGAATACACCGCTATTTCCTACTGCTGGGACAATTCAACAGACATAGCGAGGATTAAGTTTCACAATGGCAATTCCCTCCCTCTTAGCTAGACGTTGGTGGATCTTTTTAACTCCCTAAAGAAAAAATCCTCAAAGTTCACTGTATAGATCGACGCCATCTGCATTAACTAGGAAGACACAACGGAGAAGGAATTTCAAGTTCCCCTCATGGGAAAGATTTATTCTCGCTCCACGGAAGTCTTAGTTTGGCTGGGCAACAGTGATGATATTACTAAAAATGCATTCCGTTACACGTCGCTCGAAGAAAAGGACGCTGAGACTAAGCCAGAACCTTTGGTCAGATCAAGCTCGTTTTATGATAGATTTCGGAGTTTATACCGTAAGGTCTCAGGAGCCTATCGGCACGAAACTGATGAATCTCGCCTAGAGAGCATGCTTCTTCTCCTTCAACGCCCGTGGTTTCAAAGAGTATGGGTTATTCAGGAGGTTGCTGCCGGGAGGAAGGTCCAAGTGGTTTGTGGTGAGGACTATGTAGATCTGAACCTCTTTTCAGGTGGCGTTTCTGCCATTTGGAACTCATTTATTGGCTTAGGTCGCTATCAAGATCATCATCCCGCCATCCTTGGATTCTGGTGTGTAACCAGAATGCTTGATATACGAAAAGCATACCAAAAGAGGGTTATTGAGGGAGAAAGTGGAATATGCTATGAGACTCTTCTTCAAGCGGCATATCATTGCCAGGCCACAAGGACCTGCGACAAAGTCTTTGCTTTCCACGGTATTGCAGATAACCGGCCAGTACCGACAGCGAATTACAGAATCACTGAAGAGCAAGTCTTCGGGGAAACAGCCGAAGCACTCCTTTGCAATGGAGACTCCCTTGATCTTCTAGCTCTTTCCTGGATGGGATATATGCGGCAAGATTCCAGTATACCGACTTGGGCCCCTGATCTTCGATGCCATGCCTACGATGAGCCACTTGTCCTTTGTGATAGCGCAGGCTGGGATGCAGGCGGACGCTTGAGAACATCACCGAAGATCGATACTGAATCATCACGTCGGCTTCGACTCCACGTCAAGCCAGTCGACACAATAGACGTGATCTGCCCTCCGTTCGCTTCTTGGGTTGTAGGGCAGCAGCGAGCAGCAGTCAAATCTGTCTTGGCCCTAAGATCACGGCTAGCAGGCAACCTTTCCAGGGAAGCGTGGATGGACAGATTAGCTGAGTCTCTGATCATGGGTCTCGATATCGACGACAACCCACTGAGAGTCGATATGCCAGGATGGGACGAACACCGTCGGTACTTTAACGAGTGGCTCCAATGGGTACAATCGAGCTCGCGACAAAAGGACCTTCACAGAATTGAGTCCAATAAGTACCACCGCATAATCAGGCCCCGTATTGACACAATGAAAGCATTCGCTACTAGCCGGGGTTTCTTCGGTATTGGTCCAGAACCTAACATGGAAGGAGATGTTGTGTGCACTGTCCCGGGCTGTCGAGTACCGCTCGTACTGCGACCTGATTCATTGACAGGTGTTGAAGCAATGAGATCACCTTCGATGAAGACATGGACTCTTGTTAGCTGGTGTTATGTCGACGGGTTGATGTTTGGCGAGGCTATTGATCTAGATAATCCCATTGAAGAAATAATACTGCGATAACTATAGATATTACAATACTAAACTTCAAAGATGGGTGTAAGTAAAGAAAAGACTTCTCTTCATACGTCATGTACCTCGCTCTCTTTTATCATAGATGTGCTCTCTTCTGTTTTTTATGCAACTTGAATATTTGAATACACGGTAGTGGGCAGGTAATAATGTCCTTTCCTTCTTTCTTGGTGCATTCCTCGACACGGATGATTACACTGGAGCGATCGAGGCAGACCAGTAACACGCTGCTCAACTATTGCCAACAATTTTCTCTGGGCTTTTCTCGGCGATTGCCTCGTTGACAAGATCTGACGTCTCTCTCTTTTTTGCTCCCCGTCCTGCTTACACCGTTGTCTGGGTGGGCATGACCGTTGCCTCGTCCGCATCCTATGTCGGTACTTACAGGGATGGATAGGCCATCTACTCCAGTACTACATGCCCAACGGAAAAGGGTATTCCCTTAGGTGTTATGCGAGTTACACTTTTAGACCCCTTGGATTTACTAGATGTTACCTCGCTTGCCATATACGGTAATTTTGAGAGTCCAAGGTTGCTGCATGTCAGCTGACTGGTGAGACTCCATCGCATCCTGCGTAAGGTCTAACTATACGGACGGAAGACACGGCACGTATACGTTGTTGTGAGCTTTTGTTCAATCCTTCGTGTTATCTCAGTCAGCATTAGATCCTGAAATATAATTTTGATTAGTATTCAATATTTCGACAAAGGCTATATAAAACATGCTTATTGTTACCCAACCCTCGGCCTTCAACAGCAGCCTGCCAGATCATATAAGTTCCGACAACTCCATTAAATTATCCATCATGAAGACCACTTTCATCTTCGGCACCCTCGCCCTCGCCCTCCAATCTCAAGCCCGTGTAACCTTTACAACGAAAGAAGATATCAAAGCGCAAAAGTACACCTGGGCCGTTTGGAAAGATGGCCAGAAGCAATGCCAGTTCAATGGCCAAGGAAGCTGGCCAAATAGCCTTTTTGGAGACATATACGACGAGGATTATTACGTCATCCTCAGCAACGACTTCCCAACACTGCACGGCCAAGTGTTCAAGTATGAGTATGGCGAGTTCAAGTGGAATCGTAAGTTCTATCTATACTCAAAATCTAGAAATGCAGGATGCTGGCTATAATGTGTGCAAAGCTCAGGCTACGATGCAGCAGTTCGAAGACTTTGGGGATAAACGACGAGCTTGTTTACATGGAGGGGTCAACTGTGCTGGAAAGCCGTGTAATCTTCCATGAATATTTATCGGCTGAGTTAAAGAAGAGAGCACAGGGTGTCTCAAGTTTGCGGGGTTAATTATTAGCCTAAAACATATCTTGAATACAATAACCAAGATTAGAAAGTATAGGCACACAGGACAAGGACTCTCTGTTTCAATCTTGACTCCTCTGACTGCCTAACCTTTGCGTTCCTCAGCACTGACAACCCACTGTCCAGCTAGCCTTTTACTATGCAGTCGAATTTGACAAGCTTTATATCGGTACTGATAGGGATGGGAATGCAGTTTATTTCAACACTGCAGCATCTAAGGTCATTAATGATTGTTATCTTTGAGATTCTCTGCTGGCAGTTCAGTACCCGCTCCGCTTCTACAAGGTCGTTACGCTAAACATTTCCATCCATTCAAGAAAAGCGCCAGGGGAATAGTTGTTTCTTATCTTCTTGTCATCGCTGCCGCATGCTAAGCCCGTTTTGATGGGACTGTTACTATAAAGGGAGCTTAATACATAATCTGACTGAGAAAACACACTATCGAACAGAATGGAATTTACATTAAATACAGAACCTACGGAGGTTCATATCAAAAGTCTTTGCCAAAGACGACTGTAACCAGGAGACCCACTTTTAATAAGATACATAAGATACATCAAGCAAAATAACACTCACTGATCACAATTAAACTATAATAGTTATAGCCAGTAAGTCTAATAAATAAGACCCCTAAGTGCCCGGTAAATATAAGGTTATTATAGGGCAGTCTCCCTATATCTCTCTTATCTCTTGTATATCTATGTACCTGACAGGGATATGTAATTATGGCGTAAGTCATCTTCGGCAAAGACTTTTGATATGAACCTCCGTACTGCTCTCGGGTAAGTGGAGAGCCGATCATGCAGATCCATTGCGTAACCGAGGCTATAAGTGACGGACTAGTCCCAATTCAGCCGCGGATGCTATCATGCCGCTCCTGTTCTGGCTAGCAACTGCCCCCATCAAACTCCGTCGACGTTGGAGTGCAGTTGTTTCCCCAGATTTTCAGAATCACCCCAGGTACGGAGCACAATACGCCGCACGCCGCATTTGTACCACGTGTGTGTGATGAGATTGGACCATACTCGTAAGACAAGCAATCTTGCCACTCCGCGACTCATACTTGCCATCTCCTCACGTCTAGGTTGGTAGAATTACCTTCACCTTTGCTCCCTCCAACTTCTGCAAGTCAAAAGGCCAGTGCTGCCCCGCATCTGAGCTCAACATGTTCTCCACCTGTAGGTTTGGTTGTCTTTGACCATGATATTCTGACTGACTATTGTGTTTCACAAGTCCAGGGCTTTTCTGAACCCTCGAGCTCGGGGACACTCAAAGAGTCAAAGCCTACGCGAGGTCTGCATGCATGCGGTAACTGCAAGCGGCGAAAGATACGCTGCGACGGCCGAAAGCCTTGTAACCAATGCGAGTCGAGGGATTTACAGGCAAGATGCGTTTACACCCAGCAGATTCAGCGTGTTGTGCCTTCAAAGAGGTCCGTTCTCAAATGAATTGAAAAGAGTCAGGCTCTCTATGAGAAAACTCTAACGATTGTGGCAGAACAGTAGAGACTTTGTCCAAAAGTCTTAAAGAACGCGATGCTATCTTGCTCCGGCTTTTCCCCAATCATAGTATTCCGGACTTGGCCTTGTTATCAGACCAGGAACTTCGTGAAGCCGTCTTGCATGGAAGGTCGACTGATAAAGTCTTACCTTCCCCTTCTGACAGCACCCCTCAAAGGTCTGTTACTCAAGACTCACAATGGGACGAAGAGCGACGTGAGCGAGATCCCCTGCCTGCTGAGGCTGATGATGTCAACGCATTGTCCCTGCCGTTTGACCGACAGGCATCGTATCTCGGCATTTCATCCATCAGAGCGGCGCTTGCAGCTATGCTCCAGGTTCGGCCTCAGTTACGTGGCTTGCTAGCCTCTCGCCAGGCAGGCATGAACAACAACATCGCCAGGAATGATGAGGTTCGACCTTGCTATCATCCCTCCAGGTCCTTGTTGGAACACCCTTGCATAAAATGGAACAGCAAGGGACAAGCACTAGTTGACGCATACTTCCAACGGATTCATATTTTTACCCCAATGCTCGATGAAACCTCATTTAGAATGAATTACCTTGGAAGCCAGCGTCAAGATTCGCCTTGGCTTGCTCTCTTAAATATGGTCTTGGCCATGGGAAGCATTGTATCTAGCAAGTCCAGTGATCGGGATCACTGCAAATACTACACCGAGGCCATGAGACACCTTGACCTTAACGCTTTTGGCAGCAGTAGCATCGAAACGCTACAGGCTCTTGCTCTTGCTGGAGGCTATTATCTTCACTACATCAACCGGCCCAATAGAGGCAATGCTATTCTCGGTGCTGCCTTTCGGATGGCGAGTGCACTTGGCTTCCATCGAGAGCCTTCACAAAAGGACGGAGACGGCAATCAGTTTGAAGTAGTAGAAGTGAGGCGACGCACTTGGTGGTCTTTGGTCTGCCTGGACACTTGGACAACGACAACCCTCGGCCGTCCCTCTTTCGGTCGTTTCTCTCCTTCCATTGACATTCAACTCCCCAAGCTCGGGATCGACGGTGGCGAAGAAAACTTTCAGCAAGATATGGGAATGACAACACTTGTTGAGAACATTCGCTTTTGCAGAATTGCAACTGAGATACAGGATAGCCTAGCTGTAACTCCTGTTCTCAATGCCACGGACCGCGATCGTTTCGATGAGGCACTGATCAATTGGCATAGTCAACTACCCTCTATCCTTTCAAAAGACCGAGACTGTGATGAACCGGTTCATCTTGCTCGGTGCATTATGAGATGGCGATACTGGAACTTGCGCATGCTTCTGTATCGTCCAGCACTTTTGGATGCGACAACTAACCATCAAACGGACCAAGAGGTTGATCAAGGCGCTATCGAGAATTGCCAACAGCTTTCAAAGATAGCCATTGAAGACATAGCCAAGACGTGGCTGAGCCATCAGATGTCAGGATGGAACGCCGTATGGTTTCTTTACCAGGCCGCCATGATACCCCTACTAAGCATGCTGTGGAAGTCCCAGAGTGCTAGTGTTCCTGAGTGGCGTAACCAGGTCCACATGGCTTTGGGGCTCTTTGAGGAGATGCAGAATTGGTCATTGACTGCACGTTGTAGTAAGGGAGTTGTGAGCCAAATCTTCGAAACAAGTTGCGATTTAATGCGCCAAGGAGAACAGTCTTGCCTTGAACAAGACATGAACGAGAGTAAGTGTTTTGATCAGGGCGCAGATTTATGGGCAGATGGATCGGAGGTCGACGATGTATTGAATATGTTATGTCAAGATTGGTCATGGGATACAAATTGTACCTGGACTGAAGATGGGTTTGTCGATACATAATATCAGTAGTTAACAGTATAAATACAGCAGTGTATCTTTAATTACATAAACTAGAACTAAATACGTACGTATATTATAATTTATAATATTACTCTATTAACTAAAGATTAATTACCCCAGATTTAGTTTATTAGTTACTCCATGTTACAATAGCGTCCTTTCATCTACCCTAAGACTAGTTTATTAGTTGCTAAATAACACAAGGAACAGCATTAAGGACAGAGTATCTAGGCTTTAGAGAAGGGTGAATATAAACACCTTTTTAGTAATTTTAGTATCTATACTTTTTTCCCTAATAATTATTATTTACGTTAATAGCCTAATAACAATTAAGTTTATATATAGAATTTCGTAGCCCTGATAATTATTATTTGCATTGACAGCCTAATAACAATTAAGTTTATATAGGAAATTTCATAGCCCTAGCAGGATATAGGTATTATAATAATTAAAATAAGCAAGTACTAATAATTAGCATTTCAGGCACTACAGTAGCTATAGTAAGTTTAAAATAGGTAAGAATATAAAAGAAATACTTATAAATTAATTAATACTAATAATAATATATAAACTTATAATATTAATAAGTATATAGTAAATTCACTTTAAGGCCATTTTCTTTAATAGTTATTAAGCAACAGGGTTTATAAATATAAATTAGTTTACTATAACTAACTAAAGCGTATTCTTAACTTATAAAGTTCAGGAATAGCTATAGCTATATATTTTATTACATTTAAGTTATATTAGCTCAAACTGCTAATATAAAGTAAAGGGGTT
>NJCS01000518.1:4101-60835 GCA_002234255.1 Fusarium sp. Na10 | reverse complement strand
TAATACTAACCCTATCCTAACCCAAGTTTTATATATAGATAAATAGATCCATTGTATTAGCTACTCTAATGCTATATTATAAAGTAGGCTTATTGGGTTAATAGCTACTTACTCTAGTTATCTAGGGTTTTTCCTATAATAAATTATTACTATCTGCAGCGCTTGCTTAACTTATAATTACTTTTTTAATAAGTTTTTACCTTTATCTTGCTTTATATTAATTAAACCCTAGTTATATAAACTTTACTTTAGTAATAAGTAAATAATATACCTAATCTCTATACCTTAGTATTTAACTATTATTCTCTAAAACCTAAATAAAATTAAATACAAGTATCTAAGTATTATTTTTATAGTAATCATTTCTTCTTTAACTTTAAAAAGTTTAATAGTCTCTATATATAAAATTTTAATAATCTCTTACCCCTATCTTTATTAGTGTATTTTTAGTTTTAGTAAGAATAGTTAATAAACACTACTAGAGACTATTGCTAAATAAAAGTAAGATAACCTTTACTAAGCCTATCCTTTGAAATCCTTTATAATATAGTACTATAAAAAACAGTATTATACTATATATAAAAATATTATATATTTCTCTATTTACTGTATTATATATTTAGACCCTTATTGCTTTAGTTATTTATATTAGTATACTATAAAGTGTAATTTATAGTAAATTTAGCACTTTTTAAAACTGTTCTATAAGCTGTCTATATGACTTTATAGCCTTTATGTTGTATAGGTATAATCTATTTAGTCCTTTTAATAGCTACTTTTTTTATTATTTCTTTAATTTTAAAATCTAATTTAGTACTTAGTTCTTTCCCTTTATTACCTATTTATTATGTAAATTAGTCAAAAATAAGTAACCTACTTAAGCTTTACTATAATTATCTTTTATTTTTATCTATTTAATCTTAGGTAATGCTTTTAAGTTATTTGCCCTTACTATTATTAATTTATATAGCATTAACCTAGCTTTCTATATAAGTAAGTAAAATATTTTTAATAAGCTGCTAATTATAAATCTTACTTACTAGTATATAATCTTATTACCTTACTAATTAATTATACTACCTGCTAATATTATATATTGTATTTTTATTTTATATATTTATGTATTAAATATTTAGTCTATTGGTGTTAGTTCTAAGTTATTTTTTTTTAATACTTGTATTATAAACTATTATAACTTTTTCTATATAATTCTATATATTCCCTTTGCCTCCTTATAAGCTTTATCTTTATTTATAGTCCTTATTTTCTTAGTAATATCCTCCTCCTGCTTATACTATAACTAATATAATACTAATATATATACTACTTTAATTATACCTAAATACTTTAGTATATAATTAGTTAGCTCTATCTAACTACTGTTTTTATTAATCCTTATAATTATTAGTACACTAAGTATAATATTATTATAGTAGCTCTATTTAAACTAATAATTAAGTATACTAATTAATATATCTAAGCATAGCTACTCTATCTTCTTATTAATTAGCCTGTTTTGCCTTACCTGTTTTATAATAATAGCTTTAGTAGCTTTTACAAACTTATCCTATAAGTCACTCTAATAGATAGTTAGCTTATATAGCAGTCAATCTTTATCTTACTAATTATCTATATAATACTAAATATATAGCATTATTATTTAATAACCCTTATACTAAGTCTATAACTTATCTTTTAGTTAATTATTAAATAGCTTACTTAGCTTAATATAGATCTTTTTCCTTTTAATCTAATATAGCGTAGCTAGTCTGACTATACTTAGTACTGCTGCTGCCTTAGCGTGATTAGCTAATTAATTAAATATATTATATATTACTTATAATACTAGCTTATCTTTTTATAGTAAGGTAGCTAGCGGTAATAAATCCTTCTTTACCTTAAACCTTTATAAGTAGCTTACCTAGCCTGTTCTTTCTAGCTATATACTTAGCTTCTTTTTCTTATTAGTAATCTTAATCTTATCCTTTTTAATAGCATTAAACTTATTAACTTGTTCTTAGTATAACCTTATTAGCTTTACTATAGTATTCTTATTACCCTTTAAGCCTTTAACTAGATAGCTTAATAAGTTAATAGGCTTGTATACTTTAAACTACTAACTTCCTTATTAATACTTAAAAAATTGCTAGTACTATACCCCTTTAACCTATAGAACCTATTTTAGCTATTTTAGTTTCTTTTTAATATTGCCCTTTTTTATCTAATTACTTTTTTACTTATACTCTGTTTAGTAGTAGCAGTGTATATTACTTTTATATAAGTTAGTATAACTATATATATAGCACCTTTTACAGTTTAGCGTTAGTGGCTTTAAGTATAGAATTAGTTTATTTAATAGGTTAGAAAACTTAAATTCCTTTAAATCTATTTAATTCTAAGCTAGCCTTATAATTAATATAATAGCTTTATTAATTGCTTTTACTTATATAGGTTAGATTATTAGATATTTTGTCTTTAAATACTTAGGTACTTTATTAGCTATATAGCTAAATTTATAAACCTTATATATAATAAATAGTAAGTTTTATATATAGATAAATAGATTTATTATATTAGCTACTTTAATACTATATTATAAAGTAGGCTTATTAGGTTAATAGCTACTTACTTTAGCTATTTAAGGTTTTTTTTATAATAAATTATTACTATTTATAGCGCTTACTTAACTTATAATTACTTTTTTAATAAGTCTTTACCTTTATCTTGCTTTATATTAATTAAACCCTAGTTATATAAACTTTACTTTAGTAATAAGTAAATAATATACCTAGTCTCTATGCCTTAGTATTTAACTATTATTTTTTAAAACCTAAATAAAATTAAATATAAGTATCTAAGTATTATTTTTATAGTAATTATTTCTTCTTTAACTTTAAAAAGTTTAATAGTCTCTATGTATGAAATTTCAATAATCTCTTACCCCTGTCTTTATTAGTGTATTTTTAGTTTTAGTGAGAATAGTTAATAGATATTACTAGAGACCGTCGCTAAATAAGAGTGAGAATGGTCAATGGACACTACTAGAGACCGTCGCTAAATAAGAGTGAGATGATGCTGACTCTTGGTGAAAGTGCACAGTCGCAATCTGAGAGGGACATGGCTAACATATGTAGCGCATTCAACATGGCGGAGGCATCAGAACTCCCCCAATATTGGCAAATGGCTCAGCGGGAGTAGATTACGCTACCGTCACTTTGCCATGTTTGCTAGCGCCAACAAACGTACTAAAAATCACTTGACTGATCACGTTGACCTCTGCATGTGTCCTATTCATCCTGCCCCTGTCCTGTACTAGTTACTGCCTCCATGGCCTGTTATTGTTGACAGAAGAATCGGATGACTCTCTACGTTTGTTTCGCTTTATTTTCATATTTGAGGGATTATATCGAGGTTGGGGGATTGCATGAGCTGCCGTTTGACGTGAGAAAGTAGACCTTAAAAACGAAGTGGTATGGACAAGTCTCCTCAGAACAAGATATTTGTTACCAAGGCTTGATCTAAACGTGGTCAGTACCTATTTTCTTTTTTTTTCGTCCTTTTCAGTATCCTTCTCTTTATCTCTTTCAGATGAGGCGGCAGCAGCCTCTGTCCTCATTTTAGTAAACGTTTACGCCGATCACTAGGGTTAGCCAAGTCTAAAGTGGATGCTTTGCTATTTTCCCCGCTCACGCGTGGCCGGCGATGCCGAGGTGGGTCTGGAACAGGAGATGACGTCTCCAACCTATAGAGGCCTCTAGTGGGAAGGATTGACTAGACTTGGTATTGCTTGGGTACAAGGTTACACTCTCGCGTCAGTATGCGGCAATGGAGGGCGACTTTCGACAGTCTTTTACAAGGTAATACAGTCGTTAACATTCTGTCTGAGGTTGTGCAGTAATATCCCCTTCTCTCACGCGATGCAGATCCCTGGTGGGAAGCTGTGTCGAAACATTTTAGACTAGCGGTGCCGTGTCTCACCAGTTTGGTGACCTCATCCATCTGTCTTGATCCTGCTGGTGTGTTATCGCCACGTACCGTTCATGCAGCCTTGACCCGCTGTAGATACACTCGCTACTGGGAATATCCTGCCCCGTATTTCAGACCCTTGCCAGGCGCGCGGCCACAGGTGGGAGAGCTACTCGGTAGTCCCAGACAGGAAGGTCGCTTCTTCCTATTGACAATCATTCCGAGGGAGGTTGTGGCCGTTCTCCAGACGGCACCAGCTAGCAACCAGTGCCGCTGTGGCCATAGTAAACAGATTTTACCTAGTCTTTTCCTGGAGCCTTGGACCTACCCAATACTTATCTGCGCTAGTCATAGACTTGTTAGTGTAGCGGACGATATCATCAACCTTTTATCGAACTTGATTTGATAGAATATTCAAGATCTGTTTTCCGTAAAGGGTTGCTGATTCGACAGCATGGTTTATGATAACCAAAGACCGCAAGACTCGAGCAACTCTTTCCGAAGCTTCACGTAGTCCTCGGAATGAGACATACATCTTTGATTGGGGAAAACGTGGAAACCCTTTCCTCGAGGACTCCCTAAGCGTTGAAAGAAACTACCTCTACGTCGCCAGGGCATCGGTCGAGCCCTCGTCTCTCAGTGATACATCGGCGGTTAGATTGTTGTTGTATGTATATCACATCAGTCGCAGTTGCCACTAGCATAACCAATGAAAGCTCTCTCTCGCCTCTTTCACGTTGGGTTTCCTTCCGGAAAACAGCTGTTCAAATAGCAGAAACTGATCGAAAACCTCTAGCCTGGTACTGCCCTTGCCTCCTGTACTCCCGTCTTTCCTTCCTTGATAGTGGCTAGCCTGGTACTGTACGAGCGTTTCGTCAGGCAGCCCAGCAATTTGTTCATCGTAGAACACCTTTCAAACGCTCCACTACCACGGATTCAATACTTTCCCTTTTACGAAGTACCCACGACGAGAATCTCATAGAATCGGAGCACCTGAGTCATGTTAGCACGAGTGTTCAAAAGCTGATGTTTTGAACAAGGGGTCGACAACCATCTGCGGGCACTTCTTGTATATGGTCTCCCTGTCGTGCTTAGTCTGTTGGGTATGATCCTGCCAAGTTACACAAAACAACAGTTGCCCAGCGGCGTCCTTGTACAAACGATCAATTCTTTCGATCTCTGTCTCCCATGACCCCAGAGGAAGCCTGTATCTCTTTCGACTGTTTCCCATAGGCTTTTCTTCTTTTATGGGAATTCTTGCCTCCTTCTCATAATATCGGAGCATCTGAACCATGTTAGCACGAATACTGAGAAGCCAGCGGTTTCTGCGACAGGTGAATAACCTTCTGTGGACACTTCTCGTAAATGATATCCTTGTCGTGCTTAGTCTGTTCACCATTACTCCAGGTAACATGAACTTCTAGACGCCCAGCACTGTCCCTATCACAACCCTTAATCGTTTTAACCTCAGACAGCTCCGAAAGGGAAATATATTTCTCCGCTGCCGTTGGCCACGACATATCAGTGTCACACTGCTTGCTCCTCTTTGTTCGCCGCTGCTTGTCTCCTGTCGGTAACATCTTTCTAGCTTTGACGGCCCCACATGATTCCTCAGAGATCTTGTGCTTCGCATCTATATTCTGTGCAAGAATACCCTTGCCACATTCGCTTTCGAAACACATCAACCAGCATATTCAAGCTCAAAACGGGGATGCCGTGTACATACTCGACGTGCTCGTCAGGTTCCGAATCGTTAAGATGGTGCCCATGTTCTCTCGACCTAGCTAGAGACCACAGTTTGCACTGTAACTATATTAGTCATGAACGCAACTGCCGCCAAATATGGATCACGATTACTTCCTCCCTCTTGTGTTTTGAGATCATGTCGACTTCAAAGCTGAGATTCGTAAGCATCTAGTGAAGATCATAGCGGAAGAACAGCTTACATGGCAGGCCCACCTTCGCCATCGGATTGCTCTTCATCTAATCCCTCAATCGGCGTTTCAGTTCTCTCTCGAGTCGACCGCCGGGACCTTAGAGCGTAGGTAGGAGGTTGGCTGCTAGGTGCTATGGCATGTGAGCTGGCTGCTTGTCTCACGCGCGCCAAGCTGATGCGGTGTGCCTCTTTTCCCATGACGGAAGATTGCGGAGTGCTTAATGGAAACGATGATAAGAGATAGGATCGTACCTGATTTCATCGTAAAAATGTAAGATAGTTTGTCACTCAGGAATTCGATTTGTTCGCGTCTGGCGCGGTTAGTGTAGTGTCGCGAAAAAGGCGAAGGCTGCAGGTCTGGATAAGCCCGTCTCCACAGGACCCCGCTTTTGGCTGACCGCAGTGATCTCCCAGTAATGATACGCGGAAGCGATCCTAGATTTGACCAGGCTTTTGGACCTCTGGAAAGAACATAAAAACGAAAAGTGGTAAATCGAGGTTTTACATAGTGGTGCGTTTTATGAGCTCATTTGCCCATCACTCTAGCGCCGAAACTCAGCGATAGTATAGTTGTGATCGTAAATCCAATCCGTACCGTCCAAAATAAGCCTTCGGAGGGGTTGACTCATAGACACCCTGGTCTGTCTGATGGTAAGTACCCATGCATTTCACTTTCGTCCCTGTTAAGAATTTACTACTCTTAAGTTTAAATTTTCGTCCAGCCGAAATGGTACATAGCCCGTCGGCATCGGTTATCCATTTGGTACCCTCAATTTCGCCCGCCTCGTTGCTTCCGCCTCGGCGAGCGACACATAGTTATGAACTCTGGGTCCTTCAAGATCCATACTGGGAATCATGAACAGAATCTTTGCTCTTGCGCGATTGCTACTGTATAACATTGAGTAATGCAACTTTCTGTCTAATAAAAACCCTTGCTGATCAAATAGACATCTCATTTACCGTCATAAGCACGCTTGCACACTGTGTCCAATCATTCATGTAACTAATAACACGTAAAGAAATGTGCTTACCTGACGAAGTTCAGCAGCAGTACTGTACTTATGGCTTCCATTGTCACTTTATCTCCCTTACCCTAGGTTCGTTACCAGAACCTCCAGACAGCAGTGGTACCTCTAGATACTTCGTTCGCTTAGCTGGAAATTGTATCCTCACTATAAAGTGGCTAAACTATCGCAAGACGTCGGCCTGTGAGGTAGAGCCGTGTACCCCGGAAAATTGTTCTACACTTGGCGAAAAAAGTGGAAGTGCTTAATACCGTCGCAATTCTGACGTACAGCTGAGATATATCCTTTGTCCTCTTAACTCATTTAAGAATACTGAGATGTAGAGAGCGTCGAACCCTACTATAATGCCTTGTTGCCATCTCACGTGAATTCGCGTGAGCTCGCTAATCGTTGTTAGGTTTTTTAGTGGTGTTGACGCGGGCTTTCTCTACCCCGCAACGCGACGCGTGCGAGGGACGAAGAAGCAGCTTGAAAAGGGGTGTGCCTCACCCTCTGACAATCAGTCCCAGTGCCAGTTCTTCCTGCACCTTCATTACTTTCTCAAATTTCTGTCACTGTCATAAATGTTCAAAGGGTCTGGATCGTTCAATGTCATTCTTATTCTTTTTCGTCACGCCCGTCGGCTATCTCCATTTCCACTTTTCTCGCGATGTTTTGTTTTACCTGATAGATTAGAGACGCGGTAGACATGGCAGTTTCGCAGTCTTCTCCAACAATAACCACTAATCATGAAACCAATCGGCGACATCCGGTTGCACCAGAAAAGAATTCTCTTCACGATATCCTTCACCAACACGCCGGTGAATCCCTCTTCGTACTGCCGGCTCACTGGGCTGATTCACACTCTCTTTGTCTCGGCGTGGAATGGGAGAAGCTACCGCCATGGGATACACCTCAGCCTCCGAAGACTCTAGGCAGGCCAGCATCGCGAGGGCACCTCAACCCGTCGAGCACTATCCACAGACTAATAGCCGCACTCGACCAGATTCTTGAGCCCAACTTACTGCCCTCAACAAAATCCCTCGCTGCTATTGAGACACTTCTCGGAGTTCTATGGCGCACACCCTTCAGCAAGCCGCGCGAGTCATCCAAGCTGCGTTTATACTTCGGCAGTCATGCTTATCGTGGTGCTGTGGGCGCGCAGTTTATGTGGAATCTCACTTCTAAAGAAGCAGATTCTTCCTTTTCTACGTCCAGGTCAGCCTCCGCAGTACCCTCGGTGGCCATTGGTGTCTCAAAACAATCTTCCTCAAACGAAAGCGATTTTACTCCATCCATAATCTGACTCTTGAACTCGGGTTTCAAAATTCCACGTTTTGTGGCTGTCTTGCAGGGATACTTTTTTGAATTCGGTTCCAGATCCAATAAAATGACTTTAGACTCACATCACTCGGCCATGTTTTTTGCTGACCGACTATGCCTGCAAACCAATCAAACAAGGCCGGGAAAACCATTTCATCAAAGCAAGTACTTCGACATCCGACCGCTATCTAGGTCAGTGACTTGTTCGATTCAATCCTGACCCCCCTGCTCGTAGGTAAGGAGAAAAGGCGAGAAGTCGAGTCGTCCGAGGTCCTGACTTACTACTCAGGTCGATCTTGACTTCGTAGCCTGGGGCGACTGAACTTGGCCTCATACTATGGAGGTATTACAGTGATGTTATTTGATATCGTGCAATATAGAACTCACGACTAATAATGGACTAGATATACCTTCTAGTGCCTTCCTTTGGGAGATAGATGTCTCCTGTGTAGGAGTACCTGGCTCTAGTGTTATCATGCTCCACAGAATAAGCGCTCGTTCGTATCTCCTCCAGCTTCTCAAGGGCTCGAGTGCTGCTGGTTCCACGCTAAAGTGCAAGACAGGGCTCCTAGCCAATCGCTTAGGTAATACAAGTAGATATACTGGTTGAAGCTAGAACACGATTAGGTTCATTAGCTCACAATAAGCAAAGAGTACTTTTAATAAATACCTAGACTACCTCATACTGACATGGGGTAAGTAAGACCTTATTAGCTAGTATACTGGTTGTCTCCCAGCCATTCTCGTTGTTGTTGATTCTGCTCCTCGATGTTCGACGACTCGAATCCCCGCTGCGATAAAACGACTCGTCGCATGTAAGTTTTGCTTAGGAAGTGGAAGAGAAGGAGAAGGGAGAATATCGAAGACTAATACAACCTCTAGTACAAAGATGCTTCCATTTTTGTCTAATAAGATCTAGGACCTTGTCTTCTCCAACTTCAAGGATACTATAGACGTCGATAATAGATCAGATCATGGCATTTATCCATCCCCCAAAGACACTGATATTCCAACTCTCAAATCACTGTATTTTATCAGCCATCAATTCTGCCGATTAGCCAGGCGAAATCTGTATCATACAATATCGAGTAAAAAGCTATACAATCAACAGGATAGTACAAAGATGTGTTTACTCGCCCGCACGCTCCTCTCAAACCCAGAGCTCGGGTCAGAAATCCGTGCAATCAATCTAAGTTCCATAGGAAACTGGAAAACTCCCTTAGTCAACAGTGACTTTTGGACACCAAGCATTGGACAGGTTGAACCTACTTAGCTCCAAGACTTACTAAGGGAAGACATAGAAAGATACTCTGCCATTGAAGCTAGGACGTGTTTTCTGCTAGCCCTCATGCCAAAGCTTCGGATGGTCATATTGACTGACCCCCAGACACATTCCAAGGCACTGACCTGGATCCTGGGGAGAAAGTTGAGTACTCTCCAGCCTGGTGCGGCAGATCGACCAGAACCAGTTACGAACTACCTCGATCACCTAGAGGAAATACACTGGTCGCCATTACGCATCGAACAAGAAGACCCGGGCACTTGTAGCACGGAATATCTACTACTCCTTCCCAAGATCAAGCGACTCTTACTATCGCCTTTTACACCCACCTTCACTACTACTCTTCCCGTAGTCCCAGACTTTCAGAGCGGGCTACAGAGTTTAACACTCGACGCTAGCATAATTAGGCCCGCCTTCCTACACTACAGTCTTTCTCAATGCAAGGCCTTACAGCACTTAGATCTAGATCTTACCGATTGCTACGACGTAAATGAAGAGGATTTGACTGTAAATCTGCACGACTTTGGAAGCATCCTCGGAGCGTCTAGACAGGCCCTTGTCCGCCTAAGGCTGAGATTTTACGATTGCGAAAAGTACGTGCAAGGCAAGATTGGCTCTCTGCAAGGACTTAAGCGCCTCCAACACCTTTCAGCTCCAATATTTGTACTTGCAGGTACATTTCAGGAAGTCTTGCCTGAATCGGTCAAGAGGCTCGAAATGGATTTCGTTGATGCGTGCAGGGAGAAAACCTGTGACACTATGGTAACACGGTCTGCTGCCGAGGACGTCCGAGTGATAAGCTTCCTTCACAACCATAGTTCACTCAAACTACAGGAAGTTGTATATGGTTATTATACGGACGGCAAGGAGGACAGGCTCAATAACTTCACTCAAGTTAAGGGCTGGAGTGTCAAAAACGAGGCACACTTACGGCGCTCGATTGCTACAGAGCCTTATTCTCGGAGGCTTGAGCTAGTACGCGGAGAATAGGATGACAAGATGGATATTGGTTCACGCTCCCTACCTGACCTACGCACCTAGTGAGATAATGAGACCCATGGCTTGGAAAGAGATGATCAATTGGAGCAAAAGCAAAAAGAACGCTGTATGACAGAGATATCATGTCACCTACATACGAGTACCTACTGAGTTTCTTCAGCTGAGAGAAGAGATAACTTGAAATGCAGCAGAAATGGTTTTTATTGGCAACCTACAAGGTATCATTCGAAACTACGACAAAAGTCTTGATTCAAGCCACAGTCTTGCCCAAGCATATCATGCTACTCGTGGTGATACTCTACCTATCGTGGGTTACATAACATAAGTATCTCAGAAAATTGTATTTTGTATTTAAGCATAAGCTGCCAGCCTGATCACCTGCGATCCCATTAGCATCCATCCCCTCTTCTCTGCCCTCATTCTATTCTGGCCTTAATTAACTCCCTATCACTAATATATCATGATGCCTCTACACGTGCCCAACGAGACTTTGCTTCACATTTGTTCCATCATTAAGTGCAAAGGTTGGGAGGGCGGATGGGATACCAGGTCCTTCTACGAGGCACTCTTGTCTCCGAGCCGCGTTTGCAAACCATTACGTGTGATCACAGAGCTCCATCTCTTTCGAAGCATTTTTGTTCTTGAATAGGACCCTGATGAGAAATGGATGCAACTTGTCAAAACGCCTGCAACAGGGTCCTGAGCGAGGCCGCACCACAAGGACTATCCTACACTGGACATCACGATTCCCCTGCTAATTAGCGTGAACCGCTAGCGCTTCGACAACTCGTAAAGGTTGCCTCTACTCACAAAGACATGGGTTTACCGAGGTACTTCCTACAGACGGATATTGGCTTTCCAATAGACCAAGTGTATGCCTAATGACACACAGGCCGCCAATCAAAGTGCGCAAACTTCGTCGTCTTTGAAGATTCATGTCCTCAGCTATTGGAAACAAAGTATAATAGCCTGTAACATCGCCAAGAGGCGGAAAAGGTGGTTTAGCCGATATTGGACAAGAGCACAAAAACATAGACTCCACAAAAAAGCGCAGCGGCACATAACTTCAGAGGAACTGCAAATGCACCCTCTTAGCAATGACGTGTGTGGGGCTGGAATTTCGAGATGGCTGGGATGGGCACTGGGAAAACTGTGTCTGATCAGCATGGCACGTAGCCACTACGCATCAGAGGTATTGTGCGTGCACATTCTGATTCCTCTCAATTTCGTAGTCGGCTAGTTCTCTTCTAGGTGCAGCCCGCTACCAGGTATCCTCAAAGGTTGAAAGCACACACCACGATAATGCATATGTATCGCCTCTCTACTTGACTGTATCATTATAGGAAGGAAGCGGCTTTCTCCTTGCCGCAAAACCGACCGAAAGCTTAGGTCCAGGTACAATATCTGGTACAAGACCGGTGGTGAAACGGTTCCGTATTATCACAGTCAATGATCTAGAGTGGTGTTTTGCTCCCTTATTCTACGCCGCTCCCGTCTTTCTTTGTACTTCATAGCTCTCCTGGTAGCTGCAAATATTATCAGCTTTATTCTCATTATTCCACGAAAAAGAGACCTGTACCCCAGTCTTTTGCCATAAACCTGGCATGAGGATCAGCCCAAAAGCAGGGAATAGTCCCCTCAGAATCTCGCTGAGCGATACGAAAGGCCTGTGTGGGCTTGTCTTGACTATCTTACTCGCGAGCTTTAATGCTTTAACTGGCACTTTTTCTGCCTCAGTCTCTCTTTTCCTGGGCTATTTCATTTTCACTGCACGTCCTTCACCATGTCCAAACCTGTTGTTCTTGAGGACGTTACGGGCGGAAGCGCAAAGGCTACTCACCTGTGTGTTTTAGTTCATGGTGTAAGCGCCATCCCTGACAATCAATCATTATGTACCATACAGCGCTGACCACAGAAATAGCTTTGGGGAAACCCAAGTCATATGCGGAATATTGCCAAGGCTTTGCGTGAAGAGTATTCCGAAGACGAAGTATATATCATGCCTGCTGAGAAGAACCGTGGAAACTTCACATACGATGGTATTGAGCTTGGTGGTGAGCGCTTGTGTGCAGAGATCGAGGACAAGTTGCGCAGTATTAAAGAGCAAGGAGGCAAGATCACCAAGTTGAGTATTGCAGGGTATTCACTCGGTGGTCTAGTTTCGCGATATGCGATTGGTCTGCTTTATGCGAACGGAATTCTCGATGATCTCGGATGCATGGTAAGTCGCAACCATATGGGAAAAGACTAGAAGAACTAACATTACTGTCAGAACTTTACCACATTTGCATCGCCTCATCTCGGGGTGAGAACGCCACTTAAAGGATGGCTCAACAACGTCTGGAACGTCCTCGGCGCCCGAACGCTATCGATTTCCGGTCGCCAGCTTTTCACTATCGATAACTTCCGTGACACCAACCGATCTCTTCTCACCGTGCTCGCCGATCCAGATTCTATCTTCATGTCTGGTCTCAAGAAGTTTAAGCGCCGCACACTGTACACAAATATCGTCAACGATCGGAGCGTGCTACACTACACATCCGCCATCACCAAACATGATCCTTACACTGACCTTAAGAGGGTCAATCTCAACTATCTTGAGGGATACGAGGGTGTGATTCTTGACCCTGATCATCCTATTGTGCTTCGACCGAAACTTCAACAAGACACCCTATTGACAGACTACGAGGCTCTTAGGAAGTGGATCAAGAGCATCCCGTTTATGGCGACAGTCTGTGTTATGATGCCGATCGGTCTTGCTGTCTTCCTCGCCTACTCTATCGTTCAAACAGTCCGAAGTGCCCATCGAATCAAGGCACATGAGTCAGGACAGGCTGGGTTGAAGATCGAGCAGTACCGCATGCCCTTATGTACTAAGGAGATGCGAGAAGAGGTCGGACAAGCTTACGAGGTCCTCAACAGCCCACAGAAGCAGCAATACTTGGCAGCGTCAAATTCAGAAGATGGTCTGGCCTATGATGTTGAGGATGGAAAGCTGCTGAAGAAAGAGCGCAGAATATCGATTCCGGGACAGCCTACGCTTGCACTGACCCCTGATCAGTTCGAGATGATTCAGAACTTGGATGCAGCTGGTTGGCGCAAGTTTCCTGTTCATATTCAGAAACATCGACATAGTCACGCGGCTATTGTCGTGCGCATGGATAAGGAGAGTTTCAGTGACGGTTGGGTTGTTTTGAAGCATTTTGCTAGAAGTGAGTTTCTCATGTAGGGGGAGCGCTCTGTTATAATGGATTACAATGGGTTTGTGAGGCGCTGGGAATACCTCTCAAACAGGTGGGATATATGGTTAACATTGGAGTTCTTGCACTATACCTTTTGTTCGGCACAGGCAGGGAAACCTTAAGGACATGTTAGCGAGTTTAGCGAGGATACTCATTACTTCGTGGGATAGTGATGATCTAATCCATCTATAGAACCCAGTCTCTGGACAAAAAGTAGGCCTAGCATTAAGTAAATTGACATCCACTTATGCTATGTCATTGTGTAGACTAAGCGATGTTGATTCGCCATACCTCTGCAGTGTGGCATCGTGTTGTCAGCTTTGTGTTTTAGATAGTAGTCTACAGAATCTCATCTCACGTGATTATGAGCACTGCCATAGAGACAATAAACACGCCCCATATATTACAGGAGTTTCCAATGGTAGGGAAGTCCATTTGCAGGAAAAACACGCTCGCATCCACCATAGACATAAGGGAAATGCCTATCTACATAACACCCTGGTCTGGCGTCTCATCCCGTAGAGGCTTTGCCCGTTTCTCGTGTACGAGCTTCGTGTGCTTCCACAGCTGCTTCAGGTAGGTTATCGCTGTCTTTGAAGAAGGTATCATTCCTAAACAATCTAAGTTCTGTCTGCTGATTCAAGCTCTCAGTCACGAGCCTCAACTGCAAATAACACATCTAGCTAACAACTGGATGCAATTCCTGGGAGGATTTAGTCAGTCTGGCTGTTTAAGGTGCAGGCTACGAACCTCCAGGGCTGCCCGATCCTCAGGTGCAATCTCATTGTCACACAATGGGAACAGTAACTGCGTGAGTTTTCTCTTTAAATTTTGTCTTTCAACGACTTCCTGAGCCTTCATTAGAAATGTTATCATTTGATGCCGGGATGACCTACCGCCTCGATGGAGTCTCGCATCAACAATCGCACCGTGGTCACAGGGTGCTCCTGTCCAATGCGCCAGGCACGCGAAAGAGCTTGTTCCTCCACACTTGGGTTCCTTAATAATTGGTAAGCTTATAGCTGAGAGATGACGAGGCTGCCTACCAGTTAGGCTCCACAAGATAAACTCTTGTCGCTTCTGTCAAGTTGAGGCTAGACACTATCAGTTGCAGACCTTACACATGATGCCCAGTTACTAACCCTTCTGCACCGCAAGCCAAAGTCAAAAGCATGACGCGACCGTCATTTGTAGCCTTAAACTGGTCCAAAATACCCTGGCGTTCTTCTTGCGGCACGGTCCCGTCGAATCGCACGCTCGGTATGAATAAATGCTCGAGGCCAGCTTTGATGCTATCAAGCGTCGTTCTCCATGATGAAAACACAAGACTATGGAAAGTCAGCTACTCTATATTTTCGCAGAGTTCGACCGTTCCGGGGTCATACCACTTCTCTCTTGGTGAAAATGCTTGGATGTCTTCGATCAAGGCGTTTACCTTTGACGACAGGCTCGGGCCTTTATGGGGCTTTGAGACATCGCTTACCTTGGCCTGCATTATTTTGTAGTTCAATCCCAAATTGCACACCTGTCGCAGCTCTGTAAATTCTCGAAACTTGCCTTTCCTGTCCGAATTCACGTTGTTTCCCGCAATCTTCTCCGGATAGTCTAGTCTGTGAGCTATTCTGTCGTAGAGAGCACGCTCTTCCGCAGTGAATTCAACTTCAAGTTGAATATCTTTCCTGGTTGGAAGGCCCAGTGTTTTAATAGGCCGCCGAAGCACTAGGTTCTTAATTAACCGCTTGAGCTTCCCCAAGGCCTTCAAGCTGTCGCCTGATTTCCAGGTGTTAGAAATATCCTCTTCAAAGCGGTTCTGATCACTGTAAGGGTGTACTCTGATGAAGCTGAAGAGTGATCCTAGATCTTCGAGGTTGTTTTGAATCGGAGTGCCAGTCACAGCCCAGCGAGACCAGGATTGTAGTTCCCTAATAGCTTTATATTCTTGAGAATCGCTATTGCGAATACGATGAGCTATTTTGGTAAGCCTACATACCAGACTTTGAGCAACAAACCGCACATACCTTCGTCGAGGATGATCCTTCTCCACGAGACAGAGAACATCGAACGGGTCTTTCCGTTTTTGGCCTTCCACTCGGTGCGAATTTGGTCATACGTCGTCAATACAACATTTAGATTCTCGAGCCGCCCCGTAAGCGGATCTTCTCGGAGATGAACGTCGTGAGTTAGATGCCCGCCTAAAACGTGCCTATCAATTTATTAGCCTGGGTTACTGAAGGCGGATATGACAACAAACTTGGCGAGTTCCTCTTTCCAGTTCCCTACCACTACCTAGTGTTAGTCCAATTGCGGATACATGGGCTGATGATATCTCACGAGAAAGTGGAACGACGACGAGGGTAGCTTGAATATTTCGAGAACCCTCTTCACCAATGTTGTGTTCGCCTTTCCCATCTTCCAAGTCTCTCGCAGCAAGTGCGATCATTGTCAGAGTTTTTCCGAATCCCATAGGATCCGCTATAATGCCTCCATTGCACCGAACTGGCTCTTCGTCCGAGAACCCGCGCCCCTCTTCGCGTTTCAGCATGAACGTGAGAGCTTGCTTCTGGTGCCTAATATCTCGTTAGATACATGTACAGTACAAAATGTGCACTAATGCTTGCCTCGTGAGTGGTGTCTTGATGAACTTGGGTTGGGCGGCTTCCTCTAAATCATCATGGCTGGAGTCATGTAGAGAGTCGGATTTCTTAATGATGTCCTCCACAGCCAGAGCCTCCCAAGCTGAGTCAGCTTTCTCTGTGACGGGGGTCGGCGAAAGGCTCGCCCTATTGTCGGTGTCTGGAACATTGTTAGAGAAAAAAGGCGAAGGCATGAACTAGGTGAGTTACAATTGAAAGCCCCGGGTAACTGAAGCCTCTCAGGTTGTTGATTGAAGGCTAGGTGAGGACTGCCGTCGACAGAGTAGCGTTCGAAAACATTACCGTCAAATAGACGGGTCGGGGACTGAAAGTCTACCCACGTCGAATTGTAGTA
The DNA here is from genome assembly GCA_002234255.1 of Fusarium sp. Na10. Classification (NCBI taxonomy): domain Eukaryota; kingdom Fungi; phylum Ascomycota; class Sordariomycetes; order Hypocreales; family Nectriaceae; genus Fusarium; species Fusarium sp. Na10. The sequence continues at coordinate 44,095 of NJCS01000518.1, read as the reverse complement.
TCCAGTAGATACCAGACCCCACTGGTCATACATGGCTCTGTTCCACATGTTGAGGGAAGCGTTGTTGTAAAGTGTTGATGGAATCCCTTGGTTCATGTCTGTCACATCGACAAACTGGTTTGGAGCTACTAGGCTAGGAAATAACGCCATTTGGTCTGGCACAATAGTCCCAGTAGTGAGAATCGAAGAGTCATCGGTATAGGGCTGTGCGAAGCTTTGGTACGAATGGGAGCACTTTTGCCTCTTCAGGGCGGGCCCGCTATTTAAATTCATTCGTGCGGTGTGAGATTCAAAGTGGGCAATAAATGACTGTGAATACTTACTTTGAGACTTCATCAGTAGGAGATAGGTCTTCATTTATAGGCAGGAACAAAGTTGTTATTTTCCAAGACCAGACCCGGAACCTGAGCAGGCTGAGCATAGAGCACTGGCCGCTGTGCTCAACAAGGGGCTGATAGATACGCGAAACATCCTGGACCAGTCACACCGTGCATTTAGAGGTAACTATGTGCATGTAAAGACCCATGAGAGAGTAGAGACAACACGGCGTTGACATTAACGTTTGACTCATACCAGATCAGGGAAGAGTTGATGAACCTTGGCCCCTGTAAGGCATAAATTTCTCCTCCAGATTCGAATTGCATGGCAACGGGCGAGGCAGGCTCTGACGAGGGTTTCTCAAGCCACACGCTTACTTTTCCCCGTATGGTCAAACTTTAAGGTCATAATTTGACCTTGATTGGATGTAACAATCTCAGCTCGCTTCGATGATCAGAACACGATGGGTCTTGGCTCCTATCACATTCAGACCGGGGGTAAGTGGATCTAGGGCTTAGTAGTGACCCATGGCTAGCCTCCGCTTGGCTAGCAGAGTCTTAGGATTAGTTTTTTACAGGTGCGCAGAGGATGACCAATAGGAAAACGTGCCGGTGTGGCAAGGGGCACTGCCCTTTGAGCAACCCATCAGAGACCAATGTGCGAAGCCATGCGTGCGACGACGAGGCACTCGGATCTTGTACATATACAGAAATCATTACATTACATGGATGCCGTAGAGCATACGGAATGCTGGTGTATTCTTCTCCAGGACTGCTCGCCTTTTGATATCTTGAACCACTGTACAAAGCTTGGGGCGAGAGAAATGATAGTATTGGCTTCGTGAGAATATCCCGTGTATCTCTTGATTTCCTCGTTCACTGTGGATATAACATCTCTCGCAGGCTCCGCCTTGAAGTTCCCGAAGAGCAGTAACGCAGATGCGAGGGGCAAGTTTTCTAATGCGGTTGCTGGCGTTCAGCTTGGAGTCATAATTGTGTGCCTCCGGTGATGATCAGCGATATAACTGTCGATATGGCGTTCAGTGATGACAACGTCTCGAAGAGGCATCGCGAGCTGTGGGACAGCTGAGTAAACAGCGAGTCAGCCCAGCTAGTATGTAGTCAAAACAGCCATCTTGATGAGGCTTGAAATGCCTCCAGAAGAGAATCGGCAGAGTCAGTCAGACTACGTAAGGTAGTGCGTGGTGATAGATTGAAGGTGACATTCCAAGACAACTCGAGCTCTGCCAAGGCAATAGACCGTTGGAGCTGTTTCACGTGGCAAATCGACTCCCACATATGTTATGACAATTGGAAGCTCGTGCTGTTAGGTGAGCTGATTCTGCCAGATTGGATAAAGGACTCACCGCTAGAGGATCGCTGAGTGTTCCAGCCCAATGCGTGCTTTCTTTCTTGGGTCGATAATGAGCTTTACTGTGACATGTGTAGACTGGAAGAGAGATTTTCTTCCTCGAAGCGAAAAGGTTAGGCCTGCTGACTGGCAATTCCTCCGCATCGGAGACCATCTTCTAGTCGGCTCACCCACACGTCGCCTAGGAAATTTACTGTCGTTTCCGCATCCTCCCCTTGTTTGTGAGGTTGGTCGAGTTGGTAGAGGCCTTTGCACGCCCCTCGTGCTGTAGTTATCACCAAGGACTCGACCTATGTCAATCCGAGGGTTGGCCTTTACTACCAAGGACGCCAATGTTGAATGGAGTCCCTGGGCAGCCTCGAAGTGTCCCAAATTCAATGATCTTTGGCCACTTTCACCAGGAGGTGTTGATCGCTTTAGCGTAAAAATGGCTGCCTCTGCAGAGCCAACCTTGGCGGCAAAGCAACCCAAGTTATCCATGCTGTGCTGTATGATTGATGTACCGTCGTAACTCACCAAACCAGTTGAAGCTCTGGCTTCTTAATGTAATGGTGAGTCATGGTCCTGGTCAAATGATGTTCGGTGGTGGTAGCCAGATTGGAAAGCTATGACTGGGGAAATTTCCGACTCAGAGTCGAAGCCCATGAAAGGGTCCCTATGCGTTGTGAATGGGGAAAGCCCGCAGATACGAGTGTTTCGCATGTTGTGTTTGTTTGAGATTCCAATCTCCTCTAGACCAAAATACGTAGTGACCTAGTGGACCGCGCCGGCTCTATATGCGAAGCTGTTCTTCCCTTGCTCTTTGCGAGGTTGAGGTTGAGGTTGTGTCCTAAGGCTATATAGGATGGTAGCCCCTGGAACATGGGCAAGCTGGGATGAACAGAGATAGTGATAGACGACGATTACATTGATGGCGTAGCGTGGCTTCTTGATCGTGAGCCTACGAAACCGGGGGGGCGGAGAAGCTCAAAGAACCACTGAAAGTTCCGGCTGTGTTTCTGCAAACATATTGGTCAGCGAGTGAAAAACGACCAGGGATAGAATCTGGAGTCGTCATGAAATAAGGCATGGATTGGATTGATGAGGTCTGAAACTTGCTGGATCTTAAGTACCCGCACCAGAATCTGTGCGCTCTTTCACAGTTCGAATGCCCCTTGTGTCGATTAAGTTTAAAGTGTGGTAGCAAACGGACAAGGGATCAACGCTGAGTGGCCTAATAGCAGAAGCCGCCGTTCCAACGCACGACATCCTGTGCAGCTACTTCCTGATACAGTTACTTCCTTATAAGCACTTAAAACGTCTCTCGCACGGCCAATTTCAAGATATTTTGGCCCAGACTTAGGGTGCATAATCCTGGTAGAAAGTTTGCTAGTATACCGCTCATGTCTTAAACTGCGCACTGACCTGATGGATCGCCATCATGTGATAAGCGCGTCGTCCAAACAAGGCAAGGAAGTAGCGCCCCTGCTATTAATGGCGGTTTGCTCATAACCCGAAATAGGTTTGCTAACCTTGTATGCTGCTTTGTTGGATGGAAGTTGAAGGAGGTCAAATGTTATTGGCTTCTCGTGAAGATGCACAATCGCAACTCAAGAGGGACACGACCAGCACATGTAGAACGCATAACATGGCCGAGGCATCGGAAATCCCGCATGAGGCAGATAGAGTGTAAATTACAGGAATACCTTGTCAGAAACGGCAGAAATTGGTCTTCCATTGCCGCATGTTGACGCTCACCTGCATCCTTTCACCGGACTGATATGTTGTCAAGCTTACCCCACTAGCGACTCTGCATATCGGCGACGTCATATACCGTTTCATACTAACCTCGGCATTCCAGACATTCGCGAGGGGGGGAAATAGTAATGCATTCACTCCAGAGTATGCGAATCTTGATAACCACCATAGACGTTTATAAATGAAAGCCGGCGCCAGTTCATCTAAATAAGAGGGAGAAATAGGATAGAGATAGAAGAGCAAAAACATGTACTGTATCAATCGCACATGCGGTACGGGCTCTGCCTGTATTCTTCTCCATGTCGACTATGAGGAGGATGAGACGACCAGGGCGCGCCTTAGCCCGTCATTGCCGAAGCTCAAGCATGATTCTCGAGGGCGGTTGGTTATAGGAAACCTATCTATGTCTTATGGTTCTTTCTCTTAATACGAGAAGGTCTTTGCATCACGCAGATATATAGTATCCGAGTGACTTTCTATTGCCCTCCAATGCCCTTCATTTGATATGATCGACATATATTTTTGGGAGGTTGCACTGGAGTTTCTTAGTGATGAGCATCAGATTTCGAGAGTGTAATCAGGGTATAATTTCGCACTCTTTTAAAATGCCATCCTCTAATCTTAGTAGGCCTTGGTCTCGGTGGTGGCTTAGGTGTGCCTGTTGTATCATATGCTCCGCGACCCATGAAATAGGCCTTCCGCTGATGGTAATTCAGAAAAGGGCATTGGACGAGAGAATTCCGGGTTCCGTGCCTTTGATGTCTCAAAGACTCCTTATATAAGTCCGCGGTAGTTAGATTTGCCTGTAAGTAGTTTATCATGCAATGACGGATAGGGTGAGGAGCGACCCTCCCTTGAAGGTTGGAGACGTTTGAACTCATTGAAGCTAGATTCAGGTGGTTAAAGTTTGATTCTAGAGTGTTTTTCTTTTATCAAAGTGGCCTGCTACGAGCGCACTGTTTGTGCGCATCAGGCAGCGTTGACTTTGTGCTTGAGAACCCGCTTTCTACATAATAGCAAGCAGCTGTTGAACCTTCATATAACAGGCCTATACTCCTTCAAATCTCTATGAGAAATCTGGTGTTTCCCGTGGTTCTCGGAAGCGACTCCTCTCGCAACTGGAGAGTACCGAGGATGACGCTACTGAACATACTGTCACTCAACGACCAAATACCTCCTGAGCAACCTGATCGGTATCATAAACGGCGAAAAGCACACGCCGTTTGTGCACTAAACTGCCACTTTGGATCTTTACCTGATCCGTCAATTGACACTTTGCCATTTGTCTGCTAGTGTGTTGTCTAGTTACGAACCGTCGATGCAGCCTTAGCCGCATCAGAGACACGTGCTACCGGGGCTAGCGGGGATATCAATTGCTTCTGCCAGGTGCACGGCCATTGGCACAAGAGCCGCTTGGCAGTCCCATACAGGAAGGTCGCTTCGTTTCTTCATTGTGTGGCATTCCAAGGGACCATTGTGTCTACATGGGTGGTAGGGAGAGGGTGGGGGTATGGGTAATCGGCATCTGGCCGCGTTATTTCCTGCTCCGAATTGCCCATTTTCACGTATCTATACTAACTACGAGGCGCTTCTCTCGTATTGATTCCTCTTGCTGTGGCGCTTGACTCGTTCGTGACTGATGATCTCAATCGGCGTATTTGCCAAAATCCGTCAGATCGTTTCCTTTCTTTTTCTTCAAGTTTAGTACTGGTACGAGACGTGAGTTCCTTGTCTCCGAGATGGCCTCGCTTCCGTCATCTCTGGAGCCTTGGCTGATATAGCAGCCCCTATTGGACAGTTGCGCGGTTAGACTGACTGATACGCCTGACTGGATGAGGAAATATGAGACGTGCGATGGCCAGTAGCGGCTGAAGGCGGTCAGTGTGCGTGATGATACGATAGATGATCCTCGAACACCAGGAGAAGAGGCTCCACTGAAATTCCCCAATTATTGTCACATGGGATGCAGCCGATCCCCGCGACCTCCACAGACCTAGGAAATGGGGAAATGATTGCAGCTTCTTTCTTAGGCCGTTGCCTGCTTAGTGCCAAGTGTATTATACCAATGCAGGCACATATCAGACAATAGAAGGAACACCTATCGGTAATATCTCCTGGTTTCAACCTGAGTGCTATCCATTCTGGTTACGCCTTTACTCTGGTGTCGTAAGAACACCGGCACCACGTTAGGGCCGTGTACTTGGAATGGGAATCGTGTAAAGCCTTTAGGGTAGGGACAAAGATGAGACTGCTAGGTTATCATGTAAGGCTAGATACACTATTACGGAGTCCCGGTTGATGTTTGACCAATATATCAGATTACAGACCTGTATTTCCAGCTCGGTTTTGTTGGAGACATGTGGTCCTTTGAAGTCTAGTCCCTAAATCTTTGGTCTCACGTCTGAAATGGAATCGACTTTTGTATCAGAAAAGGAGAAAACGACCTTGGGGATGAACAATCTCGACATGTTAGCTGTGAGTTTTGAGAGTCCATGGCAAAATACCCACACCACGATCTACATGTAGCGCGACATTTAGTATAGCTTTGCCCCTATCCCTAAGAATTATTCGCAGACAATTCTCACATCATGTACTCCGGTACGCAAATGTGAGTTATGTCTTCAGGGCCACCACTAATTACTCGGCTAAATTAGGAAGTTGAGGTCTCTTAGGATAGTTTCTGTTGTGTAGCTTTAGCTATCTCACGAGTAATCGGAATGGCGCTCTGCACTATCGTATCATATCATTTCAATCAGATATCCGTCCAATATCAGAGATAGCTGAAGTCTTACAAAAACGGACTGTATAGATATTGTTTTGACGTCACTTCGCCAACTGGTCATGCGTACGGATTAGGACGGACGAAACTCTCGCACTACATCCGTACAGCTGAGAGTGTCGATTGCGTAATAAAAGAGGTTATTTTTCTGTGGTGGTGTTCATTTGACACGCAAGACCTTCAAGCAAGAGCCAGAGCCGCCCGATTGAGACTTTGTGAAAAATCCCAGCACGAAAGCCAGAGCAAGAACGCGAACGTGAAAGATAGAGGCACAGCATCTGGATCCAGTTACGATACCTCTCGACTACAGCAGCACAGCTCGCAGTCCCCAACAAGCCCACAACGACTGCTCCGAGTGAGAACGGCACAAACGACGCAGAGAATCCATTGTTAAAGTAGTAGACGGTCAGAGTAATGTCAACAGCGGTGACAGGGTAACCGTGGGCCCATTGACTGGCTCTGCGATCGACTCAGAGGAATAACGTTGATAATGTACAGTCAGGAGAGGGAAGACAGCAGCAGGGTCGTTAGTCGCCAACCTCCTGACGGACCACATGGAGGATGATAGAAACAGAACTTTTTAGACGCTCTATATCCAAGCAAGATTGAGGTTTCTTGTCGCTGTTGTGACTTGAGTGTTGTTGATTGCATTAAGGTAGCCCGTCACGTGGAACCCTCATGGTCGAGGGAGAGAATACCTGGCTGACTAAAAATACATAGAATTCGTTCTTTGACATGGTTGAGAGGTAAGGAGAGGCATCAGCCCCAACTCACAAGGGTCGCGAACACAAATAAACGTACATAGGAAGTATACTTACTGCACTCATATGACGATAGAGAGGCGATAAATCAAGCAGAAGAAAACTCGGCCTAGCTGCATGGCGGAGTGGGCTAGTGGGAGCAGATAACCCTGCCCTCCCACAAGTCTTCCAGCACCACAGTCATCACCACTGTAAATCGCTGGGATACCACGATGTATCGTAACGCTGAGATACCTGGTAAATTGCTATAACTATAGCTATACCTAATCTGCCAGTCCAGAGGGCATACTTGATATGTGAGAACGCTAGCCTTGCATGCTAGAAGGCTACGTTCGAGTTCGCGCGTTTCCCTATAAGCTTCCGAAGCTGAAGTAGCCTAACATAACGCTGAATTTGTATGATACTCTATTTAAGCGTAGCCAAGGTATCAAAAGTTTCAACAGAGTTAAACTGTCAATAGCTATAAAGTACAATAAGGGTGAACCTTCACCTGTGTAGAACAGGAGAGGCCTTCATTGATATCCGATCAAAAAGGGTAGCCAAAGGTAAGAAAAGAAAAGCAGCTTTTTGCTATGCCGTTTTGTAAGATCTGCCGCGCACATCCTTGTACGATAGATGTTTCATTATAGTTATCTCTGCTTTGAGTGGCCTAGCCACGCAGGTTCTATATCATCTAGCAAGATTGTTTCATATGGTTCTAATCCATATAAATCCGCCGAACTTTGTTGGCATGGATTCAATGTAGATACCAAGTCGACCTCATTTATGGGGGCTTGCAGTGTCCGATATCGACTCTAGCTCATTTAGTTGGGGATCTTGATAGCCCTCTTGTACAACTTGCTGTATATGTAAACGTAGAGTATCACTCTCAAAGGAACTATCAGCAGCCAGCTCTCTGGCAAGCAAGCTGGCCACCTCACGTAGATGTCCTTGAAAATGAGACAAGTTTGAAGAAGGTGTAGAAGACCATGAGAAAAACATTACTTGTGAGTTACTATCCTCAGTTCTATCATAGAACGGAACTGCAGTCTTGAGTTGGGCTTGTAGTACTTACATGGTGATGGAACTAGCTTAGCTTGTGGAAAGAGAGTTAAGTATAAGTCTTTCTACTTTTGCTCGAGTGTCTTTTTGTAACACCGCCGTCGTTTGATTTGATCTAGTTAATCCTTGCTTAAAGTCCGACTATGGGAGCGTGTTACGTGTTCTCTGCGATGCAGACAAGTCAGCGCTCGATATACGAACTCGTTTATGTGTTGCAGACACGGTGTGCGGAGAGTCTGGAAAGACCAGATCTTACTTTACACGTTGGAGGCTCGGCCATGATGTTGTCCGGCATGGTTTCGTGTTTCTATGGTCTCTTGGGTTATGCTTGAAGAAAGGGTATTCGAGTTGTCTTTGCGGGTTCCTTGTGCGGTCTCTTTCGTCTTGACTCGACATCGTTCGAGGAAAAGGCGTAACATCCTCCAGTGCTCGCAGGTTTGGGGTGCAGATATATATACTTTAGCGCTTTCTGTGCATTGAAATATATAATTTACGTATGCGGCAAGTGTTGGCGCTGGAAGGGTTTGCTGTTAGCTGCGAACGACGATGTCGACGGAGACTGAAGGAGGAAGGAGGACCGAAAATTGTTGCCTGCCTGCCAAGGTGCTTCGCGCTTTCCCACAATTTACTGAGCGTAGTTCTTTGACGGACTTGATTGGCTGCCGCCTCGGAAATGGGTGTAAAGGATCCTTGTAGATGTGACTGAGGATATTGGTGACGTTAAGCAATCATTAAGGGGGTTGACAATGGCTGGAAGGTATCTAAGCTAGAAGTAGCACTTCTAGAGCATTATTACACGACAACTGTATTTGATCAGAGATTATCAGTGCTTATCAAACCGCGGGCGGTGACTCCCGCAAGTCGACAGGACCCTCGGGGTGAGGAATAGCAGCGGAATGGCTTACACCAGAAATCGCTGATCTCCCAGCAAAGCCCATCCGCTGTATTTCCTCACCCCTACACAGGATGCCGTGGAGGTCCGAGTTCATGCTAGAGCCTTTGGTGGTAGTTGCATGCCCAATATCTTGTCGCCGCAAGTACTTCTACAAAGTCTTGTTGTTGGTTTGATGAAACGTATGTCTTGTAAACTTGGGAACTCTACCAAACCTGTTCTACAGATGCACGGCCCATCGAGATAAATGACTTGCACATTGTTATTCAAGTCTACTGTTTTCCATATCACTCATCATTATTTGATTTCGGTTAGATAGGACACGAGGAAAATATCTATCGCCATCATGTTCATAAGCTCGACCCCCTTCTTGGGACATCACTCCGTAGTCCTCCGTATTCTTGCTCGAAAGCCCTGCCGTATCACTCTATCCTGCATTGACATGGGAAGTACTAGAGGAATGGACCAACCACATAGACGCAAATAAGCAATCGGCCTCAGCGAACTTCAAGTATTTCCTATAATCCGCTTCGTTACACGAATAGTTACCGCAACTACAGCTTCCCGTCAAAAGATGGGTGTGATGGGTAGCAGGCTGTTCGATACCAGGATCTTTATCAGCGACTTCTGTAGTATTGCCAAGTAGGGCTTGCAGGTGTTGAACGGCTACTGAACTAAGATAGATCAGTTTCTGCGGCTTCGTGCCTGTAGTATACTCACCACATGTTGAAGTTGGATCTTATGACTTGCGAGCTCAGGGTTATAAGGGACGGCGACGAAAGTGGTAAGCTGTTTGTCCCCCAGCTACACCTTTTATACTCTGGATTCGAACGGGATGGCCAGGGTAGTGTACATACAGGGTTGACGTCCATCGTCATTCTGAGACAAGGGCTAGCGATCCAAGTGGGTGCCCTCATGCAGGGATGATCAGGCAATTGGGGGCCGATGTACACCTGAGCCCCCTAAACTATCCACGATGGATTGCCTAGCTGTTGGAATGGGTCTGACCTGGTCGATTAAACAACCAGATTTTAGCTTCCTGCAGGGGATTCCTGCATTTTTGTGGGCTTCCCGCTGCCATGCAAAGACCCAGCGCCATCTGATGATCGAGGTAAGGGCCTGAAGGGATCGGCTCCTGGGGAAATATAACCTTGAAAATTCTCTCCCGCGACAGCCTGGTGTCGGGCTTTCCTTTGATCGCAGTTTGCATGTCCATCGCAATAAGTCTGACTGGGCGTGGGCGTGTTGGAAGACCAGGTGTTTCGATGCATGGGTGAGGAGGGATGACGCTTGCGTCTTGCGGGGGCGTCATGAAGCACTGAGGAAAGTGGGTAACGAAGTGGTTCTCTTGAATGTGCTTTTTGAGGCCACGCATGTCCCTGATCTTCTTGATGCAAGAGTTTCTGGAATCCCAGGGAGCACAGAAACTCTGGAATTCCAGAGAGTACAGAAACTCTTGCATAAAGAAGATCAGGGATATGCATGGCCTCAGAAAACACATCCAAGAAAAGCACTTCATTATCCACTGTCCTCAGTGCGAACCCTAAACCTTCATGACGCCCCCGCAAGACGCAAGCGTTATCCCTCCTCATAGTTGAAACACTTGTCGACGACGGCATCATTCCGCTCCTAAGCTCAATGTATCAGTGTCACCGAGTTTCGCATTGGGGTATGGTCTATTTCGAAGTAACTCACTCTTAGCGAAAGCTTTGTTGGGAGTGCATCACCAGCAGCACCGCCAGGGTTGGCAGAATCCACCGAGTCAGACATATTGTAGGCACCTCAGTATGGAGGTTCAAGGTACTGTAAATGAAGAAGACCCAGGTAAGAGCATGATTAGAAAGGTAGGAGATGTGGACTTCATTGCGCGACAGTTCGGCTTCTTATGGTAAACTGAATTCAAAATTTGTCGATTTTTTTGCCTCTGTCTTGGACGTTTTTTTGAATTGAGAAACCCTGCAAAAAGCATTGGTTGTCGTGACTCCAAATCATATCATCCATGCCAGAAAAAGCAATGAGGCTTACAGCTCATCATTTCATTGGGAGTGGAAAAGCGGGCTGTATAAAGTGCATGTGCACGGGCTGACCGCTTGATACTTGAAGCACCCACTCTGAGAGAACCCCAGCCTGATCGCAATCATATCATATAGTCAATCTGGGTGCAATCGAAGGGTTGCATGTCACTACATAAACAACCAGTAGTTTCTCTTCACAATGGCACCGCACATGTGTAATCATAGTCAAGTAAATTAGTACAATACCACTCCGGTACGCGTGCTCACATAACCCGCAATGACCTCTACTCCACCTCATCACGAAATCTGTCCATAGATTCGTTTCAGGGCCTGTGGCGAGAGTAAACGAGCTTACATGACGCCAGACCCAAGGGCAACGGCTAGTTGAAGATTTTGCTTCCAGCCGCTCTTCACCCTCCAGATAACACACTGAGGAAGTGCTGCTATTTTTGAGCCTGTAAAGAGCTGGAGAGCGTCTGAGAACCCTATGATAGTAAAGAGCTCACCACGAGGTTTACTCTTGCAAAACTCCCCAATGTTGTTGTGACCATAGCGTTTTCTGTTGACAAGGCCGATAATTACATAGAGTATAGATAACCTGAAGTGGGATGGTGAAAAAGCTTCCACTCCACAACATGTTTCTTCAAACTAATTCTATCGGCCAAGACTTGAGAGTATGTTCAAAGCCAACAAGACAAGCAGGCGACCGACAAGCATGGGACCGACCAGTTTGATTCGTTCGTGGTCTTCATTAGCTGAGCTTAGCTTAGTAAGTGGGGAAATGGGTCCGGGCCGTTTGCCGGCCCCATCTGGGCCTGGATCCGATTTGTTCGACGTTATACGCCTCCCGGTGGAACCCCACTTACCATCGCGGATCACAATAGCCCGGTAGCCTCCATCGGCCTTCTTGGTGTCAAAAGTATAGTCTGGCAGCAAGTCAGCGGCCTTCCCGGACCATGGTTATGCCAAGGTTATCATCCTTTTCAGCAATTCCTTTGTGGTGTATTGGCGGCGAAGAAAAAGGTATTCCTCTGCTACTAAGCACTTGCTGATGTCAGTAGACGAATAACTGATATGAAGTTCACTGTGAATACGATGTGTTCCAGTAGCCTTTTGTGTATGTTTTTCATATTGTATCTCCATAGGTAGGCCACTACGACTGGGGGTCCTTCGCCTACCCTTTACTTACACTGTAAGTCGTTTACAAGAAACGCTTGCTACTGAAGAACTTTGGACATGGCAGATATCTGACAAGGTGGGGAAGCGAGGAGAGCCAAATCTACAGAGATGTCTATCATACTTCTTTGAGTATTGTACCCTCACAGAGCGTTGTGCGGGGATGATCTATGGTATGCCCTTTGATAGATTCACTCAATTTATTTTCGCAAAAGCGAACTGAGCGGCGGAATCCTCTTGTGAGAGGGAAAAGGCCAATCAACCAGTTAAGGCATCGAATGAATAGATGTACAGTCGCAAATCATCTCCTGTGTAGATTTCGAAACTCAGTTTCTGCTTCATAGCGGCTCGATGACATTGGTGATTGGGCATCATGGTTCATGTCGAAGCCGTAGACATTCACCATGCTTCAGTCGGAAATCTTTGCATAGTGTATTGCTTCAGACTACATGCACCTTCTAGAGGGCTTTTGAGAGTGGCGGTAGCGCTACCTGCTATGGCAGTTGATGTAATCACCTGTTACCCCCGAAGGCGGTTTCGAGGGGACTTGGTCGCTGTCTGCGTCCAACTGAGAACGTATCTGCTGAAGACGAGGTAAGCTGAGACGATTGGATAGCTCCATGGTCTTTTATGAACACATTTTCTACTTACCTGAAGCCTGGCGAAGTGAAAGCCGCGGCCTTTCTTGGTGTCTTGCATATGATACTCGATGCTCAACGGCTGGCCACTACATGCTGCTTAATCCGTCCTAATTTACAATCTTGACTGCGCCACAGCAGCCCTCTTCGTAGTAGTGATAAGAAGAGGTCGCACTCGACTGCGCCACAGGAAGCGCAAAGAATCGCATAACTAAGCTACCTGGTAGAATAATTGTCCAGGAAAGCTTTCGGTGTGAAAGCCTAACTTGTTGAAGTAGCGCTAATGTGAATGCCTTTTCTTGATAAAGCAAATGATATCAACAGAAAAACAATGTCATTCACCGTGAACTACTCCATTCATATGGTATAGCAGGAGAAGGAGTTTAATGTTGCCAAGTCAATTCATTCCAAGGGCATTCGCTTCAGTAGAGCAAGGGTATTGGTTGTGGAGCGATCAACGGTATATTCCCTGTATGAGGCTTTTGTAGATTTCGGTCAGCTCAATACCCGTGCTGCCAGCGCCCTCCACAAATAACTTCAAGAGTGTTAAGTTCATGACCTTCTTGTCTAGAAACTTTAGATATCTATATAGGGCAAGCTTATAGTATCAGCTAGGAGAGGCAAAGTAGAGTTTTTTTTTTCGTAGTATATTATATGTCATCAAAGGCGTACATGAAGCACAGGAAGGATCCAGTTTAGACCCCTGTGTATAAGGTGTGGGTCCGGGAATGGGGAAAGTGGTTGCAGGGTGCAGGTAACGGAATGCAGCCATGATTAGGATGGGGACGGTTTGGGGTGATTCAACAGTCCCAACTGATCAGATAACTAGGGCTGCTCGCGAGGATGCGAATGGCAGTTCTTTTCTTAGGTATGTCTTTGCTAATTGCAAAGACTCTGAAGAGTTACGTCAAGGCAAAGATCGGAAAAGCGGACAATATTTGTATAATACTTAGCATACTATGTCTTATTGCTACCTATATACTATTAGTATGCAGCAACCTTAAACTTTTTAGAGTTTACATTAAACGCTAGCAGTATACAGCTTTATATAACTAGCAGCAAAATACCAAAATAAATATTCAGAATATACTCTATATGTAATATCCTCTAGCGCAACGATCTACAACTTAAACAAATGCTATTGAGTTCTCAGTCTTTATTCTTATGTCCACATTCACATCCTGAGTCCACAAAGCCATACTTCATGTTTCAATCTTAACGCACTATCGACTTCGTCACCTGCGCATTGTCGTTGTTTCCAGGATACTAAGATTGCCAATATCCGGGCCACGCTACGGAAAAATGCCTCCAACGTGTGAAGACATACTAAAGGACATTATCACCAATCTAAACGTATCCCTCACCATTTACAACGAGCATTTCCAGGACACCTCAGACATGATTCTGAAACGAAACTTCAGCTGTGGTTCAAGGCATGTTCGCGTCGTTGATGGCAGTAGCGAGTCTTCTTGGAGTCTTCTGGCTTGCACAGGCCACAAGCATAAGTCAGATATGACAACAAAAGGAAATTAAAAGAGGAGCAATGAAAAGAAAAACAATAAAAATGAAGGCAGAAAAAAGAAATACAATAAGAAACAGAATAGAAAAGAAGAGGACGAAAAAGAAAACGACAAGAAATGTACCTGGTTTTACCAAGAATTCATCTTAAACTTAAAGGAATGGGGCAAGGTTCATGTCTTTATAATTAGAGGCCGAATTATCTTACGTGCTTTTATATAAGCATTTAGGGATAAAGAGGACAGTCTATATGTACGGCCGCTCAAGGAAAGCGATTTTTCGCGGTACTCTAATAATAAAGAGAAATGGAAAGACAAGTGGATAGAGCTGGATGAATATTGCCTGTATACTTACCACGTATTGATGAAATCATCTAAGCAGAGTTTTGAATCAGCGCAGGTTGGACTCAGGCTGGATATTGGAATGTTAAAGGAGGGCTGCTTTTTTGGTCTTGAGCCTACTCGTTGGTACGCGGCAGACTGGTTTAGCAACCAGCTTTGCGGCCGCGATTTAACTGATATTGCTCAGCAATACGGCAAGGCATTCGCCGAATGGCTGCACAGAGATTTTTAGTAGTGAATATCTCGGGCCTCCTCAATAATGGCCAACAGTTCAACTTATAAGAAAGGCAGTAAAGTGTGTTCGCAACTAATATGTTTACCACATTTACCCAAGTATGTTTATATTTTATATAATAAGCTTAAAACCAATCTAAATAAATATACATACAACTAAGTACTATAAATATAACCAAATACATCTAGATATATCTAAACATAACTGGTCACAACTGGTCACAACTGGTCACAACTGGTCACAACTGGTCACAACTGGTCACAACTGGATACAGCTGGTCACATCTAGACACAACTGGATATAATAGGTATACTCAGCTTTTAATCGCCTACCTCATACTGAACATTGTATAAATAATGGCCGAGCCTCGACGAGATTGGAAACCCTGTAATCCAAATGCATTCACTCTTATGCTGCGGCAGGAGCTTCCGCCGAAGAAAAAGTCAAGAATAAAGACGGCTCTGGATATTATGTAGAGGGCCTGGTGGTAGCCTTAACGACAATTGTCGAAGAAGCAGTACTGATGACGATTCCGCCACCGAGATCTAAATTAGAATGGAATGAAGAATGTACTGAAGCATAGCCACAATCAAAACGACTCCGTCGGCAACACAGCTTATACCATACCGAAGAGGCATAGGAGGCATACCCCATGGTGAGAAGTCACAAAGTTCGGGCCATCGAGAAAGCACTCTGACGGGACCATTAAGAGAAGGTAGAAGAGACAGCGAAAATCCCCAGCACATATCTGACGAGTAGCCAAATGAGTCCGAAACGGACACAACCAAAGCCCAAATGTAATGCCAACACTGGTTGATGCGGCCATAAAGTAACAAGCACACACCCAAAACGAAGAGGTAGAGCTTCTCAGGAAGACCTTCTTTCCGATACTACTTGAAACCAACCTCGAAGGCATAGAAGGTATCAACTACCCTGCTCCTATAGCCATACAAGCAATAACTATGAGAGAAATAGAAGAAGGGATCGAGGAATCACCCCTCCACCTCATGATCGACAAGATATATGATGCCCGGAAAATTGAGCAACGCAAGCTAATCTATTGCTTCTACATGTATCAGGGATGTTTCAAAATATTCAATTTGCCTTTCAACAGGATTCGTATTGCATATAGTCTAATACATCAGGGGCCATGGCATGAAGACAAAACTGGTAGTCTCTCAATAGACTAGCACCCTATTCCCACAAATGCGTGAACTTGTGAAGAATTGACCCCAATACAAAGGTTTGACCACTCCGCGAATGTGCGCGGCCACAGAAAGAATCCCGCGCCACACACGCAAGATGTTTCAATCTTCCACAACCGTGGAAGGTAATCACCCAGATAGGTTTGTGCAGATAACGAACACGGACTACTTAATATGGGGGTCTTCACCAAGACTCAGACCGAAGCCAAACTCCTTCGATAACCTTCACCGAGTCCTACATTATACTCCGGGGCCGCTTTTTCGGCAGACTATCTACGGAAAAGCAAAGCAAGCAGGATTGATCCCTCATTCGCACTCAATGAAGATGAAGAGACGAGCGGAAAAGGCTAAAGCTAGCAGGGCTCCTGAGAACGAAAGTCGCAACGACGGCGGTGGTTATCACTGCGCCATCGGCGGCAAGATGGATAACCAACAAGAGACATTTGCGTGTCCATTTTACAGAAGATATCCACTACGCTTTCCAAATTGCATAGATGTCAGGCTGGTCACCATATCAGTTGTGAAGCAACATCTCAAGAGACGGCACGTATCAAACTCAACTTACTCAGTATGCGGAAACGGTTCCGCATGCTCGAAGGATCCTGATGTTCATAGGCGGGAAAGGAGATGTTCTGAGTGTGAAAGAGATGATTTCTACAGCATCCCCCCTTCTAAGCTGGCTGCTCTCGAACATCGTTGCAAAAGAGGTCTATCACGAGAGGACCAGTGGCAGGGAATTTGGGTGGTTCTATTTGGAACCCTTGACGCTTCTCCGAATCCGTTTTCGCTTGGCATTTTCAAGGAGATTACGGCAATCATACGTGACATTTGGAGTAGAGATGGCAACGAGATCATCTCTAGCTGTCTCCAAGCACAAGGCATGCCAATTAGCTCAGGTCAGCTGCTATCGCTGCTGCCGGAGCTTCTCGATCGAATTGATGAGCGGTTTGAACGAAAGCCCCCAGAGAGCAATAAGAACGAACAAACTCCGAATGCTGGAAAAGCTGTGATGAAAGCAACGTTAGGAGGCACAACCTACTTTGACCTGAGCTCTACGAATTTCGAGCCACCCTCCGACCAGGGTTTCCAGACGCCTGGCCGTGACGCTCTGGCAACTTCAATGCTTCTCGCCAGGGAATCTTCAATTCCAGGGTCTAGTATTGGGTGTTTTGATGACCTCCAGCCATCTGGGGTGGTGCTCGAGTCACAGAGCCATCACTGGGAATGCAACCTGAACAACCTCGCAATGCCCTCGGAATTGTTCGGTGTAACGAACTTTTTAGATGTTCCTGAGTATCCTTGCGATCTTTTCTGAAGAGGTATTTTGTTACAGGGCCTCCGCATTTCTTCCTGCTCGCCCATACACAAGTTATCTATGTGGCTTGGTTTGCATTTTGACGTTTGGTGTCCCTCAACACGCCACCAGTTGGCTCTGCTGCCAGTCTCCTATCGCTTCATGCAGCGCATATTGGGCTTCAGACGTCACGGGTACTCTGATCTGAGCGAGTGATAGATACACGAAAGTGCGATTGTCCCGCCAGACACGACCAAGCTACCAGGAGTCGGAGCAGAAGCGAGCACGGAACTCAGGACACATCAGGTTCCGATTCGCTCACAGTCATTTCGTCCCGTATTAAGATAGCAAGCTTATAGCCAATAACCTATCCAATCCTCCTCTTTTAATTCCCTGGCTCCTTATCAATCACTGCATACATGCTAAAGTGAAATGCCACTTTCTTGGTCTCTAGTTAAGCCTCATACAATCGCAGGGTGGTTTTCAAAGAGCAAAGAGAAACTGCTTAGCTAATCGCAAGACTTTCGAAAGATCTTAATTTTGGCTGTTACGCTTGACTCCATGTAATAGTAGATTGGCACTGTTTACCTTGGTTATGCTGACTTGATAGTTAATTGACGGGCGCCTCGGGGTGCAGCTAAGACAGCCTGCAATTATTCATGTCTCGAACGGACAAACAGGTACAGCGTGCTTTGTAACTAACCCTTAGACTGGATCAGGACTAGTAACAGTAATAAGGCCATTCTATTTGATGCTACGTGGAACCTTGCAACTTCTCATAAGCCACCACCTGACGTGGCTTTGTAGGCCTCACGGCGATCACCTATGGAGTCTGCAGCTCAATTTTCCTGGTTCTAAGCAACAAGTCTTCAGAAACTCAAGCACAACTCAATCGATAGACCTTGCCATATGAATTTGCTCTTTGGCTTTGTCATTCGGGAGCCCAGTGCCCGTTGCAGTTGAGTCTCCCACCGCCGCTTTCAGCATATCATCTCTAAGCCAGGCGCAGAGAAATAAGACGTGACAAAGGAATAAAATACCACAAGGTGCAAGATATCCCATCCTATTCGATGTCTCACCTGTGTCGGGCGAGCCTGATGAACTCCCCGGTTACATTTTCAGCAAATCCTCGTAAGCGTCGGCCGATCCTTTCTCATGTCGGCTCATCATAATCCTTATCTTCGTATCTTACTATCGTACGTATATTTCCCTCTTAATTATGCTGGACATAAGTACAAACGGCAGCTGTCGCGTGGTTCTGTTTTCCCACGCCTATATCTTGGATATATCGGTGCGCTTCATTCACAGCGTAGTCCTAGGTCAAGCGGCAGTCCCAGTCGACGTGCTGTAGTAGTTTCGTCTTGAGTCTATACCCTTGCACCGTGAGGTCGGACACGAGGCTTGATAGTTCGCGGTCCACTCGTCCCATTTCTTTTTCGTCGGCTTGACTGCTAAAATAACGGACCTGTTGACATGAAACGAAAAACCAGTCCTAGGTGTCGCTTTATGTCCTAGCGCCTTCCAGCTTCCTGTCTATGACGACGTCCCATCGTCGACGTACTGCACCCCTTACCTCGCCAGACTTTCTAAAAGAGTCTTTTTGACCAGGTCCATAAAGTCCACATTGACATAGTGCCCGTTCTGGCAAACTCATCTCAAGATCACTCTCAAATTCAACCCTTGTTGTAGGATAGTCTCGTCGTTTGAACCCATGTCTGAGACTGACCTACTACTCAAGTAACATTGCTTCTCATGATGTTTCATGTTGCTGCGTACACTGAAAGCCTTGCCGCACCCGCTACGGGGGCACTTGAAGGGCTTCTCTCAGTATGAGAGCGGTAATGGATTACGAGACTGCTAGGTCGAGTGCAGACTTTGCGGCACGTGGGGCAGGCGTTTTTACTCTCTCTTTGATGGCCTGCACGCGGCAGATAGTGGTTATGTTGCTTAAGATACGCTTTGGACAGAGCAGGTGCCTGCATACTCGCTGGCAGGGGACGGTGTTGGGAGGGTTGGTTTACCTCCAGTGCCCGAATGGTAAGAGATTCTTGCACGGCTGGGCAGCAAGCACTCAATGGTACTGGGTCGGCGTATTCTCCGTGATGTGGTCGTTGAGAATGATGAGCAAGAACAGGGGGTGTCGCTCGACGAAGAGCTGTCATCGACGCTTGGCAATGCGTACCGTATAGATCAGCATCGTGCCTGAACGAAAAGCTATCCACAAAGCCCCTATCTTCTCGGATTATCGAATAATTACCTGGTCATATGAGGGCCTGAAACGAGGGACGTGGGTTATCGAAGACATAAGCACTACTCCCTAATGGTGAACGGCCAGACATAGAAAGGTGGATCTTATGGCTAGCAGGCCCAAGTTCGCTTGTTTCGGCATCGCATACTGTACCGACTGCTGCATGCTTTGGATGCTGATTGTGGCGCCTCCCCCATCTGTGCCAGTGTAGCTGATACAAGGATTCACGCCGATCCCGCTGATCACACCAGTTTGTCCTTTCTTCCCACCGAAACCGACGGATGTAGTGGGGTTGGAAGTTAGACACTTTGGGTGCCAATGGGTTGGCGTCGAGAGCGGGATTGTCAATCGTCGTAGTAAACAAAACGATGCCAACCCTATGGGTCTGAGGAACGAAGCTTTTTTATGTAAAAGAAAAAAAAGAAGTGATCAAAAAAAAAAAAAAAAGCCACGCGGGCAGACTAGCGGCAGTACATACCGCCTGTAATGCCTTGCTAAGCACGGGCCTCGCCTCTCGCAGATACTAGGTGGATGTTTCTCGGCGGCTATTGGAGACACCCGATCATAGAGGAAGTGGGGGGCTGGTTTTCCTCCCTCTATAAATTGGCCTCGGTCCAAGGCGACATGCATACGGAGTAGTCGCTATATCTCCCAGCCTAAATCTTCATATATATAGCAATACGACAAGGAATAAGGCCTAGAGGCACATATATCATTGAATATTTATCCAAATTTTGGTTTCGAACTACAATAAGAGTGCACCCACTCATCGTCTCAAACCAAACAGTTAACTCCTCATTATCGGTTGTCATGCAAAAGCCAGAAGTAGCAGTTTGCCGAGAGACCTCAGACCGAGTGGACATCGTACATCCATCCGGACATAAGATCGAAAGGCTCTTTGATCTGCTAAAAAAGGAACTGGGACAAAGTTTTATCAACAATGAAGACAAGATTGAGCCGATCTTAAAGGCACTGCCTGGTCTCCTTGAAAAAGAAATCAACATTCAAAAGATCGCGATTCCAAGCAAAGGGCAGATGATAGTCGTTGGTGACATACATGGTGACTTCTCAAGCGCGAATTGTATCGATGATTCTGACTTCCCCATAGGCCAGCTCCGTAATTTGATCGAAATACTTCATCGCGAAGGTCCACCATCGGCGGTGCGCTATTATTTATTTAATGGTGATATTGTTGATCGGGGTCCTTCATCCGTCGAATGTGCGATATTGGTACTCTACCTCAGATATCGCTTCCCAGATTACGTCTTTGTCAATCGAGGTAACCATGAAGACCACGGTGTTAATGCTGAAGAGACATTCGTCACGGAAATAAGACAGCGTGGATTCGAGCATCTTGACGACATTTTTCAGCAATGCTTCCATAATCTTTCTCTAGGAAAGATTATAAAGACGAAAACCGAGACTTATTTGGCTCTACACGGTGGTATACCACTGCTTGAAGGCGACCCTGTGTCTATCGAGGTTATAAACAGACTTAAGCGCAATATGAGTTGCACCGACAGGCAGACTCCCCTGACCCAGATATTATGGAACGACATGTCTGATGAGAACGGGAATCAAAAGTCTCAACGTCATGGGTGGGGTTTAAAAGTCAGTCAGGAAGCGCTGAAGCGATTTTTAGGGGATGAGAACCTCGCGTGTTTGATCCGTAGCCATACCCAAGAACCCGATGGCTGGAGACTCGGTCCAAGATATATAACAGGCATGCTGTGTTCTTCTCTTCCCCTTATTGATGTGAAACTGACAGGCCTAAAGTCTTTTCTGCTTTCCCTGAGGCAGCAATGTATCTTAAGATGTCATGGCGAGGTGAGTTGGAAATGGTCAAGGTCATGTTCCAGAAACCATTCCACAAGGACCAGTGGGTAAGTGACCTGAGCCTTCGGACCTCTGAGACATCTCTAACGTCATTTAGAGGTATCTTTCCTAGGATAATTCATATATTTTATCTACTGCGCGAACAAAAGCATCAGTTATCCTAGATTAAGTGAATATTTGGGATTCTTGTCTTGGGACCACCTTGGTTATATCTATCAATATTATATATCAGCATACCTTGTAGATCATACTGGATTACTTCCTTTCCAGATTATAGACAACCTATGAGACGGGAGAACCCCGGTTTACACGACCATACCCGACACGAGATCTTCGTGTATTTTATCGAGGTATAGTGTTTCTGGTTATAGTATCAGGCAGGAGGGACCCTGTCTAGACCCCTGTAAAAAATCGTGGGTCCGGGCATGAGGAAAGTGGTTGCCGAGTACAGGGTTATGGAATGCAAGGGGGGGGGCGGTTTGGGGGTACTAAACACTCCCAACTGATCAGATAGCTAGGGCTGCTCGAGAGGATGGAAATGCCAGTTCTATTTTCAAATATGTCCTTATCGATTGTGAAGACATTGAAGAATTAGGTCAAGGCAAGACCGGAAAATCCGATAATATTGTATAACGCTTAGCATGATATATATTTTTGCAGTATATAAACTGTTTATACGCAGCGACCTTAAATTTTCTGCATTCTACGTCGAACTACAAGCTTATATAACCTTATATAACTAGCTGTAAACTACCAAAATAAATACTCGGGATATACGTTACTTGTAATATTCTCTAGCTCAAAGGTTCATAACTTAAAGAAATGTCATTCAGTTCCCAGTCTTCATTCTTGTCCTGAGTACCCATACTTCTTGCTCTAATCCTGACGCACGATCGACTTTATCGCTTACACAATGCGATTGTTTCCAAGACACTAGAACTCGCTATATTCGGCCTACACCATAAAAGAATGCCTTCAAACCGTGATGACTTACTAAAGAAAATTCTCACCAATCTAGATATATCCTCTGAAACTTTCGAGAAGATTTTTCCTGGTACATCAGAGTCAGTAAGGTTCTTGTTAGACGTCGGCCAGTTGAGCGACAAATGCAAAAACTGGAAATCATTCAAACGTCTATTGGAAGGAGCACGTGAAACTCGACATAAGGGAAATGCGAGAGGAGTTTCGAAACAGAGGACATGGGCTCCTCGGGATGCAAAATATGCTATTGACATATGGAACCAAAAGAAAGCTCAATTATCCCCAAATGTCTCTAACATTGCCAGAGACCAACAGGTTCACATCATCTTTTGCGGTATGTCCCGATATGAAGATCTTTGCACAGAATCCTCAGACTTTATATGCATCCCGATCCGTCCAGACGATGGCCCTTACGAAGGCGGACTTATGCTGCGCTTCACACGAGCATTTCTCGGGAATCTCGAACGTTAACTCGGGAGAGGTCTCATCGCGAGTGCTGGGAGTCATTACTTGGTACACCAGGATGTTGTAGCGATGGTCGCCGCTGAAAAATCTGGACTTGCTACGGTGGAGTTTCACAACATGAAATGGGTATTAGGCATGGTTACAGTCCACGGGTTTGCTGGCCACGTAGCAGGTATTTCCGCTCACAAGGTTGTTTTCTATGCCCCGTGGGAGAGTGGCTATGTAAGCGACGATATCACACAGAAATTTCATCTGCAGATACAAGAAGCCACCGCATTTCACAAGAACTTGCGAGCTTACCCAACCCGCGAAAAGAGGGCTTAAGCTTACCGATATTGCTACCCTCGAGAGGATCGCAAAGGATCCTGAAACGTCCTCTACTTTCTCTTATCGACCAAAGAGTTGTCTGGGGCTAGGAGAATGTAAAATTGCTGGCTGGTCAACAAAGATGGTCCTCAAACGGAATTTCAGCTGTGGCTCAAGAGATGTGCGCTAACGGCAACAGCAAGCCTTCTTGGAGTGTTCTAGCTTGCATTGGCTAGCGACCTAAGCTAGGTAAACTAAGAAGAGGCAAGGGAGGAAAAGGTGGCAGAAGAAAAGGCAAAAAAGAAACAGATGACGATAGAAAAGACAACAAATCTACTTAGTTCTATCAAGAATGTATCGATAGCCTGAAGAATTGGGGCAAGATTTGCATCTTTGTAATTAGAGGCCAAATCGTTATGCATGCTCTTACACGACCGATCCAGGGCGAAGAGGACTGTATATATATGCGGCCGCTTAAGGAAAGTGATTTCTTATGGTGCTTTACCAGTTAAAAGAAATAGGGAGAGGAATATAAAGAGAAATGGGAAGAGCTGGATAAACATTATTTGTTTGCTTACCACATATTTATGGAATTTTCTAAGCAGACTTTTGAATCTGCGCATGTTAGACTAAGGTTAGATATTGGGGTCTCAGATGATAGGTGCCATTTTGTGAGTGAGCCTACTCGTGGGTATGCGGCGGACTGGTTTAGTGTTCAGCTCTGTGGCCGCGATTTGACTTTTATTGCTCAACGAGTTTGACTTTTCAATAATTGACTTATGGCTATTTCGCTACTGTTCCTATAACAGTTCCTCTGGAGGCCATGCTACAGCAACTTATCTAACAGGACTAAACGCATGGAAAAACCTGCACATTAATGCTTGCAACAATACCAGAACCACTTGTTGAGCCTCGGCCATTTTATCGGGAGGCTTCTGGAAACAATGCTCACTGGGAACGTCCTGCTGGACAGATTCAGCCAGCTCAGTTCTCCCGCGCCATAGCAAAGATGTTTTATTGGATAGCCTGCTGTAGCTCTGAGTTGTTCGGTTGTCCATACGAATTCTAACAGTCTACTGTACAGGACATATATTTTTATGCCGTTCACCAAAAACGGTGACTTCGGCCTGGTGACCTGCTGTGAGTCAGACGGGCCGTTTATCGATGAGAGATAGTGGGATGGAAGCTGGCCTTTCCAGTTTGAAATGAATGGCTTCACTCATGTTGGGAGCTACGATAACATTCCAGAACAATTTTATCCCCCCACTGCAACGACAGACTTCATGGCAACCTACTACTCTGAGCAGAACTGCAATATAGTGGCGGGGCTTTTGGGGTTCGGCACTATCCACAGCCAGTTTCTTAAATATGTATGAATGCACAGAGACTTCCGTGTATCTACTCCATGAACCACATTCCTGAATATTGCCATGACCAGACACGTCATATGTCGACAAAATACACGAAAATCTCGTGTCGGATATGGTTGTGTAAACCGGAATTCTTCTGTCTCACAGATCATCCGTAACCTGGGAGGGAGGTTGACGCCTCTAGCAGCCGTATTAAGTTTCCCGGCTACAAGCCGATAGACTTGGTGAGTCTACAAAGCTTGATCCAGCTCCAGTGCATCGTGTTTCCCCCATGCCATTATTTGCAAATGCCTATGTAGCTACTACAAGCATGTCCTCCATTGTACTGGCTTTGCATACCGTCGATCCAATCGAACATCAAGAAACTGGGTCAAGATTTCCCGCGAGCAATGGTCCTGCATATACATTTCGTCTGCTCCCCAAAGTTCGACCCAAATCAGTTTCAATGTTAAGCTTGACCATAAGTGCATGCGCTCACCCGATAGCCACAATCTGATACGTTGTGCGTCATTTCCCTCCTCAGGAGAATAGAGATAACAGGCTATCCTATTGGCCCAGTGCCGCCTTTGCAGAAGACACATCATTCACGGCGGTGCGCTCAGACTCCTGAGCTGTCTTCGTTTAGCGGGTTTGCGGAAACCAATCAAGGATGTAGATCGCCACATACCTTTCCGTACCCTGTACAGGGTACACTACAGAGTACAGATTACCCTTCTGCGATTCTTAGAGCCCTGTCCGTGACGCAAGGCCCCCGCATTACGCGACACACCGATTTCAATTGGCCCGCGCTGGTAGCCTTAAACAGCAAGTTATTCTTGTGTTTCCGATCTCAACATTTGCTAAAGTGTCACGACTTTTACCACTACCAATTCCTAAGGTATACCACTTTGGGTAGGCATGTTGACCTGGGGCACTTGACTTGTTCAGTCAACAAGGAAAACATGCATTTCGGCAACACCAAGTATCTCATCCTACGTTGAAAGCAGCAATTTGGGGACGCCATAGCTCCATTACATACTATTGAGCCCTGCTATTTGAACATAATAAGTATTTGAGAAAGAGTCAGATATCCCATCACATGTCAGCTTCCATGGTTCATTCTGTTGCCTGCTTGGGTCTCACTGAGCAGAGCATAACAGCAGCGACGGCGTAGAGCATCTGGGTTGAGGGCTTAGCAAGTATGATCACGACGGCTTAGGCAAAGAACAACGTACGCCACAAGTAAAGTAGGGTAGACCACCGGCGAGGAAAGGTAGGCCGTCTTGTAAACTCCATTGATAGAGTGGGTAGAGTGCTCCGACCCCGACCAATGTCCCAAAGCTATCAAAAGATGCGATGAGCATCAGTACGGAGCCCGCATAGGGCCTTTCGAGCAAAGTGGATGCAAAAGCAAGTATTCTCAGGTCTGTTACGACGCCAACTGTATTGATGATGAGGGCTTCCGCAGTCAGAGAGCGATATCCACATGCTGTGGTTGTTTAGGCTCACCTATGGTGATGGTATCGTATGACCCAGGGAGGCCGATAGCTAATGCGCCAGCCGAAATGAAAACAATGGCAATCTTAGCCTGTGTAAGGCTCATGTCAGATACTTCGGTGTGCGCATTGTGTAGCCCAATGAAGACGAAAAGTGCGACGCTCAGAGCGGTACGAACAAGCCAAAGATGGTCGGCCTAGTGGTTAAATAAATGTCAGCAGCGGCCGCCACGCAAAGGTTATGCTGGTTTCGTACCTCTGCAGGACTCACACCATGCCTGTGCTAAATATAAGTTGTGAAGAGCGGACGGGTTGATTTGCAAAAGCCCATGAGGAAAAAGACTATCGGGAGACATTTCAGTTCTCGGCTTCTAAGGGGGAAGCCACCGCTGCAGAGTCTGGTAGCATATTCTGACACAGTCATACGACTAGCTGGTGCGTTATTAACACGCAGGATTTGTTGCCCGTCCGGGAGCAAAGGGCTTGACTCATTATGGCTCGGTTCTTTTGTATCGGCATCCGTCTGCCTCAAGAAGAAAACTATAGCATACGTCATCATACAACATAGTCCAGACAAAACACCAGGCAGAATGTGACTGTGATTGGATAAGGGAGAGGCACAAAAGGAACCGAGAGTTTGGAATAAAACGGTGATTGCCCCTGTGAGATAGTAGTAAAGAAACCTATCGATCGTTAACTCGGTTATGAAAGTGACTGTGGAACAAGAAGGGGAGTGGACAAACCGATGTTGAGGTTTCCGGCCATGAAGTATGGCGAGCGTAAGAAATACTGATCCATGGGACCCTCCTCCGACACACTTGATCAAAGGACCTGCCGTGGCAGCCATGCGAGACCAATTATGACCCAAGATGACTGCCACCGTTAGTTTTCATGTTAGAAAGTTCATTCTATAGGCGCTCGTACCGCTTGAGAGTGTGACGATAACGGCAGCAAGAACGCTCGTCGTATTGATGATTCTGGCGCAATATTCCGACCTGGTGCTGAGAACGTAGCCAAGGATACACTGCCCTATCATATCTTGGATTCTCGTTAACAGTGGAAGAGACGGCGTATGGAGCGTTAAGTAATACCAGAGACTGCTCTGAGGACAATGGCACATGTTCTCAAGTTCCAAAACCCAGGCTGCATCTGAGAGTCATTCGTAAGAGCTCGCAGCTGATTATCGGTCCCACAATCGGCCACAGTCAATAGACAGAGGCACGCCAACGACGACAAGGCCAGCGTCCTATCCCAGCGTTCCATGTCTGGCATGGTGAGCCAGAACGATGTTGCACAGAGGTTGAGAGGATATAATTGTGGAGGGAAGGGGAGGAAAGACAGAAATCAAAAGGGGGGAATTGACGGACGGCGACAAGAAGTGGTGTCTCCAACCTGCGCAGTATTCTTTAGTTGGGCATTCAGGTATGTAGCTGTGCGAAGAATGGCTGCAGCATGAGGGGTTGACAGTCTGGGGCAGAGCAAGTGCCATCGACGGCTTAAATGACACTACGACCCACGCGGACGCCCAACATCAGGCCAATCGGAGACACTCATGTCACATTATTAAGTTTACATATGAGTTGTAGCGGAAGTTCAGTTATAAAATCGATTAAATTACGCCATTACCCGTTGGCTCGAGCCGGGGGGAGGCCAACTAAGCTTGCTTAGTTGGGCACAAAACCGTGAGACATGCACAAAAGGTTGAGACAGCTGAAGACCACTAAAATGTAAGAATTATAGTGTATTTCCTAATAACTTTAACACATTATAACTAATTAAATAAAAATCATATATAACTAAACAGAATATCATTAAATAGCTTTAAATTAGCTCTATAAGAGACTATTTTTTAGACGAATTTTAACTATTTTATTATATAGCTTTTAAATAGGTAAACTTAGATAGAAATACTAAGAAATTCTATTTTTAGTATTTTTAAGGAAAATCTAGTTTTTATAAGATATTTAATTAAATAAATATCCAATAAAAGTAAAATGACTATAAAAAAATTTCTAATTTTTTAAGCTATTTAATAAAAAATACCCTATTTTAATGACTAAGCACGTGACTTTTACACTCAAATTTTGGTGGTCTCAATTGTCTTACGGTTTTGTGCATGTCTTGTCACGGTCTGGTCTCGGTATACGGGTGGACAGGGGAACGCGTCAGGCAGGTCAGGCTTTATTAACAAGACGTAGCTCAAGGAGCTACGTTCAGGATCTAACTGGCGGTCTGGATAAAAGCTATGGTGATAACGTATCACCACGTGACCTGACCCTCATCGGGGTCTAGGGTAAACAGGTCTAGTCTTGCGCTGTGACATGTCTCATGGTTTTGTGCCCAACTAAGCTTGCTTAGTTGGCCTCCCCCCGGCTCGAGCCAACGGGTAGTCATAAACCAGGGCTCCTCGCATATGGCCTGCCCCATCAGGCGAAAAGCATGTCATGTATAGGCAAGAAAAGAAGGCCGAGTGTATCCATCAGTTCAATCCAATTCGCCATTCATTCCCGCTTCTCTGTCAGCCTATCTGTCACTAAACTATCTCGAAGATCATACTTTAAGCCCTTTTATCTGATGTTAAGCCTAGCTCCAAGCTCGTACAGACGATACTGAGTATTCCCCGTAAGGGCGGGGAGGACAGACGCCATGATATCAGACAGAACCCTCGGAAGGCATGGAAGGAAGCGCAGGCGCAATTGACGCCAAGAAAAGAAGATGATAGACGACACCGCGTCGCAAGGAGATAAGTACAGATTGCGGAGAAGAAGATTGATGATATTTGGCAACGCTGGGCGCCTTCCTGTCGCGGAAGAAAGGGTGAACGAAGATCGATTGCATGCGCGGTATACGGCCGGTGATTCGTTGAAGTGTACCGTAAAGGCGATTCTTGAGTCACTACGAGTTTTGGGGGGGCAGTGAGACAGATGATTGTTATGCCGTTGTGCGTATACTTACGTGGAGTTGATTGAAAAAGTCACTTGGACGGTTGATAGAAGTGTATTTATTAGGGTCATGGATAGTTGTGGGCGGTGTTGCAGAATAGTTCTGCCATATGAAGAGGGTTCATATGACAAAATTAAGGCAGAAATGAGTAGGCCCCCCGGGCTCTCCATTATTCTTTGCGAAGCAATGCTACGTCAATGGTAGAGAGAGTCAATCAAAACGCGTTGAGAAGTCAAGACAAACTAGAAAGCAGTGTCGACAAAATATTTATTAGCGATAATTACCGACAGCTGCGGGCTATTGACCTAACACACCACTTATCTAACACAATTTTAACCTAAGTAGAGTATTGTAACCCGCCGCCTTTGCTGTGCCTGTGCCACCTTGAGGGCCTTAAGAGGCTATATCGCTAGTCAGTCACTCTTGGCTAGGGTTTGCCACGTGGGAATATCAGCATTGGGAAGGGGCCCGCCCTATGGGCTGCTACTAAGACGGCTATCACTGTTTCCATCGCCGCTCTCACAAAAGTTATGCATAACCATACCCCACACTTTGGGATTGGGAGGGGCAGTTTTTCGTCCAGTTGATTACTACAAAGGACTAACTGGGCCTTGACCTCAGTAGTGGCTTGATACGTTGGTTGGGTCATGGATATCAGGATTTCCGCTGGTGACCCGCCGTGAGGAAGTATTTACAGTTAGTCCCTTTGCGAGTTGATGCCTCGGGCCATCTTTGCATAATTAGTAATCTAAAACATACTAAAACGAGAAGAAAGGCTGATTCATCGTTATGGATATAGGCATCGTGCTTGAAGCCCTAACTTGTTAGTCTGCTAGTCAGTATAGTAGAATTGGTAATATCAGTGTCCTTACCTCTTCCTTTTAGAAATATGCTTAGGTCTCGGGTAGGTCCCTTGTCTTATCATGGACTGTTAGTCAGCAAAAGTCGGCATTGCGTAGCGTCTAACGTTAACTAATTAGGAGATGGCCCACGTATTGGTGCAAGCCGGCTTGAAGAAAGCAATACAGCCGATCGAAGTTCAAGTCAATTCCAGGCGCACCCCTGCGAACTCAAGCCCCTTAAAAGCTGACTCGACTTGACTTGCTGCGACTTTTGTTGTTGACGGGTAGCAACTGATAGGAAATTGATAAGCCAGTGCGGAGTACAGCCGCTGTTATAGTGACATCATCTTAGTTTTTATCATGATGATCATCAAGTTGTTATCGCGATCAGGCGCATGGCAAGCATACAGTACAGAGCATTGGCTACAAAGAGCGAATAAAGCTCTAGAAGCGTAGACTTGTCACTTCTCAGCGGCAGGAGCCTAGCCCTGGCTGTCTTGGATTTCTGCCAGCTTCTAGCTATCACTTAGGCTGCTTCTTTGCTAAGCGGACTCTATAAGTCCGCAAAACGTTATCCCTCGATTGAGTATCTCTATTGTTAACCTGATATATATACTGCGACGGAGCCAGGTTGAAGAGGTATCGTCGCGCAGGTTGTCAAGTCAGGATTAAAGCTCATGAAAGGGTCCTACGACGTTGTCAATGGAGCCCGTTCTGAGATCTCATCACTGTGCATAATGACTTCATCAAAGATCTTCGGTCTCTCTTACATCAAAGGTAGTAGTGGCTTCGCTGTCCCACGCAGACTCTATACCGTTGACGCCGCCTTTCCCACCCGCCTGAAAATACTGAGGGTCTTTTATCAGCTCAACGCTATCCAGGGACGCCGTGTTGCGGGCGTGGATGGACTGCTATGGGCTGCTACGGGTAGAGGTAGAGATAGCGGGGATGTCTTATCGATATCTTATCGATGTCTTAGGTTTAATAGCGCTTACGTGCAAGGATGCAAGACCACGACGGACCATAGAGGGGTATATAGACGCTTTCAAACTCAATATTATATGCTGCGGGGGTGTTTCTGGGAGGATGGCCAGGAGAAGATTAAAAACGTGATGTCGAGGAAAGAATGAAGCCGGAATAGAATAAGGAACTAGCGTCATTGACATGCATCGGCACTTATCCGAGGCACTAGGAACAAAACATTTGGTCTTAAGATATAGTTCGTTCGTTCGTTCATTCGTATATACATGATACGGTAGAGACATGCGCTTCTGCTGTAGGCCGTAGCTTTCGTGGACACCTAGGTAGACGAAGGCAGGAGGTAATGGTGGTAGCATCGATCGGCGGAATAAGCTTCTGTGCGATCAACTAGTCAGTGACGGGTAATGATGCGACAAAGATAAATACGGGAAAAAGTCATATGTTAGAGTATGTATTGCATCGCACAAACAATGCAGCCATGCTTGCATCTCGATACCGAAGTGAGGCGATGAAGGGGTAGACTTGCAAAGTCCCCAGTCAAAGGCAATGCCTCGCTACAACGTCGACAATCGACCATGCATCCGGAAGCGGCCAGTAATGACCTTCCATATTGACATATGGATGATACGCATCTGGCCAAGAGTAGAAC
The DNA here is from genome assembly GCA_002234255.1 of Fusarium sp. Na10. Classification (NCBI taxonomy): domain Eukaryota; kingdom Fungi; phylum Ascomycota; class Sordariomycetes; order Hypocreales; family Nectriaceae; genus Fusarium; species Fusarium sp. Na10. The sequence continues at coordinate 12,678 of NJCS01000518.1, read as the reverse complement.
GGCAGGGTGTGTATAGATATGCGAAATGTGGTAACCTAAGATCAAGGACACGTATTCATCTGGGCATAATAAGTTACCAACAGGACTTGGATGGAACCCATCTGTCGTTTTTCTCTGTATGAAGCACGTGGCATGTAGGCCAAACGCATGCAATGCTACAGCTGGTGAAGTCATAGTTGATGATTTACTACTCTGCCGAGAAACAACACGAGTCCTGGTGCCTTTACCCACCAACTTCGCATTATGCTTAAAGACACGGCAATGAGCGCCAACCAGCGAGTCCTTTCATGGCCTTGCCGTCAATTAACTTGGCCAGAGCTGGCGAGGCGAACGCATCGTCCAGCGGCTTCGCCTGGCAACCAAGCGAGGGAACAGAAGGCGAAAATCGGCGATCAGCACATCCAGCGGGGAGGGCCAGCCAGGATAGATATCCGCCTAACGTCAGTATGCGGCAACGATAACATGCACCCTGAATGCCTATCGTTGGCCACGAAAAAGCGCTCGTGGGTACTGATGCACGCGGAAGGAAAGGACAGCAAGTTTTGTATGAGACGTATTGTTCCGTTCGTCCGGCACCTCGCGGACGATTGAATGATGAGACGTGCTACTGTCAGCTTTGGTCATGCTTAGCGGAAAGGACAGCCTTAAGCTCGGTTTCGTGAATAGGTGCGAAAGCGATATGATTGGGGAGATCAGTGTCCCATCGGTCGGAGGAAAAATGTTGGTCGTCAGTTCGAGATGGATGAGAGAGGTCATCAACGAAGTTACCGGACTCTAAGCAACAAAAGCAACAAAATCTGAACATCGGTTAGCGAGGATAAGCAGACGGGCCGACTGGAGGGCATGTTTCAGGAAGAGGGAGGCCTCAAACCGAGATGCAAGAGGTGCTTCAAGGCGTGTTGACTGGTGAAGGCATTGGGCAATTGATGGAGCCTGGAGATGAGGGCCGCGCTTCGAGATACTAATCGCCTGTGCAAGTGGTGGTGGTGGCGACAGGGGCAAGGGGGACGAGAAAGGCATTGCCGTTCGGGGAACAGGTGTTGAGGGAAGTGATTTGTCAAACCCTGGTGGCAGGGTGCGGTCTGACACGTGTTCTTTTGATGTTATGTAAGTCGCTATCATTGGGTAAGAGTTATCTTATATGGGGCTGATAAGGTCAGAACAGCACTGACCTTACGTCATGGCAATTCGACCCCGCTGTTACTGAGGGTTACGTGAGTGGGTACGAAATCCCGTCATCTCAGATCTGGAGTAAAAGCACCCAGGTTTAGAACTACGGGCAGGTTCCAGTCGAGGCTACATGGCTAGCATGGCAAGCTGAAGTGGAGGAGGCAGAACGTCAGGTTTGAGGAACATGCCTGTGACACACAAAGAGACAACTAAGAACTGTTGAAGTAAAAGGGTTGATTGTTTCTATAAGTTCTAAGTAGCATGTGCTCGAGAGGAGCACAGCTCCTTAGGTAGTATCCACATCCCAGCCACCTGTAGGTCGGACCTCCTTAGCCACATTGTCTCAACAAGGACGAGTGCGAGATTTGTGTCGCAAAGAATTACTCAGTTGTCAATCATGCTATTTCAAGGGTGTCTTTTTTGATGCACGATGGCTCGTGCCGACCCGCATGCAAATGCCAGTCATTGAGAGTAATTCCGTAGCGCATCATTGCTGTTCTGTTTCCTGGTTTGATCAGCGCGCATAAGAGGGACCAAAATCCCTCATCAAGAGTAAGAGGCCCTCCAACTACCAATAGGTCAATGGCACGTTGATAATTCCTCAGTGAGGCCTTCCTCTTTTCCACAGTTGATGAGGGGTTGCGCTTTGGGAAAGAATGAGTTCATCCAAAGCGCGATTGGACGTTACGTGTACGTGTCAGAAAAAAGTATGCGTTGTTATCGTCTTTGATCGGGCTCGGATGATGCTGGATCCAAGTACCCTTATTATGAGCAAGTTTGGAACCCCGTTTTCCCAGACCCCATTGAGCTCTATTTGGATATTAGGTTACCAATGAAAGATGCGATTCGAACAGTGGCGAAGGGCAGTCATATGATTGACATCATGGGTCGATAGTCAGCTGGCACTGCGGGGTATGAGGGAATTATTAGCCTGGTGACACATCGCCCGGTGCTGCAGTCGATCAACATTTACATTTATCTATGATTTTCCCATGTTGCTTTTTTGAGCTTCGCAATAAGTTTAGCGACATAACTAACTCACTGCATCCAGCTCGTTCATCCAGATACAGTGCTTTCCAGGTTCAGTTTCTGACTTTTCATTTTCATTTTGTCTTCACGCCTGTTCAATTGGTCAGTCCTCTTCTTACGTTTTAAAGGAAATTGAACCTGAAAATTGCTACATTAGCATTCGTTCACCTGGTGCCCAAAATGTCTGCGGATATAGCTTCACACAGCGAAGGTCCTATTCCTTTCATGCAACAAAGCGTTACGCATCAGATCCTCAACGACTCTTGTAACATGTATGATTTTTTATCAACAGTTCACTGCTGCCACTAATCGCTTCCTTAGCTACAATAGCCTCCTACCCGAGACTTTGCTGTCTATCAATCAAAAAGACGAGGAACACGCCGCTCAGTTGATTGACATAATACGGAAGGGTGGGGGCTCGGACAAAATTACCGTGCTAGTCTTGCATTGCCATAAACAACTGCGGCCTAATCATTCTTGGGTCGGCAGTTTAAAACCAACGGATGAAAGCTATGTCTATGTGACCAAACATGTAGCCAACGAAGAAATCGCTCTTGATACGACCTCCGGCCACAAGTTTCAATATATCAAGGGGAAAGGATTTTGTGCCTTTACGTTTGTTCAGGGCGAACCGCCGGTTGACTTTTCTGGGATGAACGAGAAAGTATTCCCACGATTAGAAGAATACCTCATTGTTAAAGGTCTCACTTCACGTTTCGGCTTCGGAGTTCGCATACCAAAACTCGCCAGCCACAGGTGGACTGAATATCAGCTTCCTGATGGAATGGTACTCGTCAAGACCCAATGGGTATCAGCAGACGATCAGGCAACAACGGTCATAACAGAGTGGTGGTGTGACACAGAAGGAACATTTGGCGTGGGAGTTGACTGTCAGAGTAATCCAGATCCAAAAGGCGAAAGACATATTAAGCCGCCACCAAAAGGTGCTTTTTAGAAAAGTTCTGCCCTATATTGGTTGAGAGGGCAGTTCTTCATACCACCCACTTTTTGACAGGCCTAGAAGCCCCCCGCCTTTTTCGTCGTCCAAAATGAACGTCAAAAATCTTTTCCCGTCTTCCCAAATAACTAATGATGCTCTCTTTTTAAAAGTACATGATGTGCTAATATGAGATATACCTTGTTCTGGGTTGATACTGCAGCGACGGCCGGGAGGAACGTGGATGGGATCATCTGTAGTTGAATTAGCGTACGCCCCTAAACACACGGGATTGAACATGAACATACCCTGGATGACATCTTTTGCGCAATCTATTAACTTGGAGATATCTTCGGGGTAAAATGTCAAACATGAATATCCCTGGGCTTTGACAAAGATTGCATCTTCATACTGGTACTTTGGACTCTTTGCCAACTCGCTGAGTCCCTTTTGGCTATCGATACGCCAAATGATTGAGTTATTGCGATATCTTCCAGTAACCGAAGGTTGCAGATTATTTTTGTCGCATATTCTTTTAATTTCTGCGTCAATGTCTTCTGGAATATTATGCTTCGTTGGAGTGTCGTCTTTTGATACACACTGGCTGTTACCGAAGACGCTGATTTCTTGACCACAGTCCACCAAGTCAGACGCATGACCAGCAGTAGCTATTGACACGGGTACAAATGGACTCATATTCTCGTACTGACAGACAGAATTGACTTCTTGAGTTGTGGGATGCGTATATTGGCTGAACGTCGTAGCCTGGCAGCTGTCTGTGGATAACTGGTACCTACTCAAGGGCTCGGTACTGTAGGCCGAAGGAACAAGAGTGAATGGCCCGGTGGTACTGACTTCAGTACCTCGAGCGACAGTACCACCCGCTGATCCTGCGTTCTCGGCCGGGGTATGGTCAGTTGGACAATCTGCCGCGAACTCTAACGCACGAGTAATATTACTCTGCAGGGCATGGCGATGGTCACTACTTTCAAGTGAAGGCACGAGGATTGTGTTGTCTTCTACCTCGTCCCCTTGAGTGACTCCCATAGCGGATGCAAGTCCTTCGGCAGGAGAGCCCTGAACTAGTCTCGCCCTTTTCGCTTTCCACTTGTTTAGCATACTGTTGCGATGGCCAAGCCGAGTAACGTACCTTTAATACCTGAGCTTTCAGTGTCTACATCACCGATTGGTCGTTTGCGCGAGAAAGCTGTGCCTCCTGATGTACTCACAAGAGAGACTTGGGATGCGGTTATGGAGTTGTCAGTACCGGCGGATTCGACACCGGAATCTATAGCTGATGGTTTCTGACTGAACGCCATATCTAGGCCCGTTGGATCCCCGCTATTGACGGGAGGGGAACAACCATCCTCATAATCAGGCGGTTCAGAAATGTCGTGGCTATTGTCAGCATGTGGCGAGGGCAAGCGCAATGCCATGTCGATATCGTAGCCGCTCAGCGAAGTGGGTGGTGATGGAGAAGCAGTCGAAGGGTTTTCAACGCTAGTAGACCTGCTACCTTCCGTATGTTCAAGCAACGCGTAGTTGATGTCGATCGGCGTTGGGCAATTGACTGCGCTCAGAGGGTCTTGCTGCCAGCTTGAAACCGAGGCGCTGTTTTTGGAGATGATCACGGCACCGCCGTGATCTTCGGTCGCATCCTGACCGGGTCTCCTCTTATCTATCTCCGTGGTAGGGGAACGATCAGTGGTCGTTCTAGCAGCCGCGCAACTTGGAAGGGGTTCAGCATTTGAGGTTGTATCTGGGCGCGCTGGATGGGGTGGAGCACCTGAGCCGTTCGACAAACTATCATTACTGGAGTGTAAAGGCTGCGGTCTTTCATCCTCGCATGTACACAGATCAAAAGAAGGATCCTGGATATCATCCTCTGGTGGTAAGGCCGGAGCCGAACGCCGGCTGACTTGGCCATCTCCTGGCAGCGAAAAGGATGGCGATGGCAGCTGAACGGGAGAGGTAGCCGGGGGTTGGTCGACAATTTCCATCGGCTCAAATATTGCGCACTCGCTGTGGTCCGCTGCCGGTGAATCAGGAGAGATACGTGAGCCTTGCTGGAGACGCGAGACCGGGGCATTGTTTTCCAGTACTCGTTCGGCATTGTTCCAATTTTCTGTATCATTCCTGGGATCAATGTATGTAGCCGTTGCGTTCTGATGTGATTTCAGATCATCATTTTTCAGCGCAGGGGAGTCCGAAGATGTGAATGCAAGTGCAGCGCAACGTTTGAGACTGCTTCGACAGACGGAGAGAATTCGAGCATCGTCAAGTCCGTTGAGGTCTTTCGCTTCACAAGGCGATAGGGATTCAAAAATCTTTTTGAGGACTTGATCTGGCTTCCGCTTCTGAAACTCCTTCCTGGGTTTGAGAAAATAGTCAACAGGATCTATGAGTGTATGCCGAGCAGAATAATGTCCGCTGCCCTTTGTCGTAATCTGGCCACAATGTTGACAGCTATAGTGTTCTTTATTTCTGTGTTTCCAAGATTTTGTCGTTCCCGCCTTCATAACACAGCGGTATACACACTCGCCTTGACAAATGCGATCACTTTTGGCTCTTGCTGACTCGGGAACCGTCTCACAATGCCGACCATGCTCAAGCAGCGATTGGACATTATGGAATAGTCTTTTACATAGACAGAGTAGCGCTGTGTCATTGAGGTTGCTCTGCTGCCTTGTCTCTGCTTGGAACGAGTCATCACTCGAGATGCTAATCGCATCATCTGCCAGGGCATCAGCTTCTCCCGGCTTTGATAGAGGCTCTGGGGCCACCTCGCCTTCTATCCAATACTCTTCAGTTGGCGCCGTATTGTTACATTTCTGGTGGTAGCAGTGACCCCAACTTGCACTGCCATCAGTGCGACTTCTCTCAGTGGCCCAATAGCTAAATCGTAATGCGCAATGGACTTTGAAGTATTCGCGGGCATTATTGAGCCGCAGCAATCGATCTTCATCCGGCCTGGATTCGACTAAATGGTTGTATCGGTTGTCTAGTGACTTTTGTAGCCCCTGTATGTGGTACGGCGCTGTCTTCTTTTTCTTCTTCCCTTTTTCTTTCTGCTCCCCATCCTCCCTTATCAAATGCACCCATGTTGAAAGCGACGGTCCATTACAACCAGATTTGGGGCTCAAATCATGCTTAAGACCGAGAAGGTCAAAAAGGTTGACGTTATCGAGGGAAAGTTTTCTCAGTTCGGAAGCTGCCGTTTTATGCTTCTCGAGACTGTTACTGCTAGCCATTGGAGATCAGACAACGCACTGCGGGTACGGACAAGGCAAGGGCAAAGTGGGTCAAACGGAGGTTGCAGAAGCACTGAAAGAAACAACCTATCAGGATGAGATGCGGTACGTCGCCAAACAATACAAGAGGGGTCTGGAAAGTCCTGTGTCAAAGTGATTTTCTCTATCCCGTCCTCGTCGAGGAGGCTGTGGGGGAGACGGCTTTTTAGACTACGGGCAGGTTTCTCCCCCTGGCTCTTGCATACTGCAAGCGCCCAGTCTAGAAGGAAGCATGGGCGCTAAGCAGGGACTAGATCAAGGCTGGCCATACCTCATTAAGATTGCAAGGAAGATCACTGCGACGGGCAGGGATGGGGGGCGAGTGGGGTGGAGAACACCCTGAAAAGCCATAAGCACACTTCAAGGGTATAAAAGAGTATCACTTCCCGCCACCAGGTCACTGTCCCGCTTCTTGAGCTCATAGCAAGTCAACAGAACCCCAGACAGAAGAGATGTCGGAAGAAGAAGTTGTCGTAAGTTTTTCGCCCCAAGTGTCCATAGATTGGTCGCTGATCCACAAACGCTAACTGAGTCCAGGTCGGGGGAGATATTGGCACATCGAGTAGTGCTATCTCCAGCATAGAGAATGGCATTGCGTTCGTCGTCGACATTACGGTCGACAACAAGACTGCACCTACAAACTGCTTGTTTAATGGAGCTGGTGATTGCCTGATATCTGTGAGGAATTCGTCCAACTTACGGCAGGGTGACATTATCATCGAACACTTCAAACCATTCATGGGCCGCACTGATCCTGCTGACGGATATCTGAAAGATGATATTCTAAGATGGAAGTCTAGTTGCCAAATCAACAAACAGGGGTATCCAATCTACCCAGTCCGTGGAGACAATGTAAGACCGGAGCAAGTATACGCCCTAGTTATAAAACACTTGGCAAAAATGTACCAGAAACAGACCCACAAGACGCCAACTCGCTTTGTACTCGCAGTCCCGGCCTATTGGCCTGCTCCTCGGCGCCAAGCTGTGCTGGATGCGGCCAGAATCGCAGGATTCGAAACGGAAACGAAGGTCGTCAGCGAGCCAATTGCGGCGGTAATAGGATATTTGAAGAAATACCCTCATATAAAGGGTAAAGATTTCGTCTGCATTGACATAGGCGGCGGAACCACCGATGTCGCGTCAATATATGTCAACGAGGAAAGAACCTTATTCCGTGTGGACGCCACGGCTGGGGACAACGAACTTGGAGGTGAGCACTTCACCATGGCGTTGGTAAAGCTCTGCGAGAAGAAGATGAATGGAGTCGGCATCTCTGGACGCAAGCTGAGGGATGCATGCGAGATGGCCAAAATCAGCGCGAGATTTCCCTTGGAGATCCAGCTCAACGACGAATCAAGCATCGAAGTCACGAAATCGGAATACGAAGATGCCTGCCAAGAGATCTTAAAACGACTGGGAAATGTCATCGGTAAGGTCTTTAAAAAGAATGAAGACGTCAAAGTAATAACTGTGGGGGGTGCCTTCCATGACGAGGTGATCTTGGAATATTGCGAAAAAAAGATTGGAAGAGACAGGTTTATTCCCCCCTACTCGCTTTCTACATCTGTTGCTGAGGGGGCCGCTTGGATTGGGCAGCCCAACAGTGACATAGTCATCATAGACTCGTTACACCAAAGTATCGGTATTGAAACACAAAATTCGAGCGAAGGAAAAACAGACATGTTCAGTGTGGTGTTGAAGCGAGGCCTGGCAATTCCCACACAAGTTGTTGTGGACGATCCCGATAACGGTTACCTTAGCGCTCGAGGTGGAGAGACTCATATCAATATATTCCAGGGCGATCGGGAGAAGGCGTCGCAAAACGTCCATCTTTACACTCATAAGCTCACAATCTGCGAGGGAATAGACATTCCATTGATGATTGGGGTGAAAGAGGATGGAACTATCTATTTTTCAGAAAGGGGGGCCAATGGCAAAGAACGAATCATACCAAGAACGGCGGGCATGACGGATGACTGCATTAAAACCTCGCGTGAGTGGGTACATCGTCAATTTGTTGAACATAAATCCGATGCCGATGCCGAAGAAGAGCGTCCGTCAAAGAGAAGAAGGCACAACGAGAAGGACAAGCCTAAGCCTAAGGCGAAGCCGAAGCCGAAGAGGAAGAAGAAGGAGCAGGAGAAGGAGCAG
>NJCS01000517.1:337-22176 GCA_002234255.1 Fusarium sp. Na10 | reverse complement strand
TTGAAACCCCAACCGTCACATTACAGAGTACTATAACAGTCTTAGCTATATTACTAAGTCTAAGAAGATCTTACAGTTTAATTTATATAATATAAATAAATTAGGGTCTAACTAAAGGAAACTAATAGCAGGACTATAGCTAGGACTATTATAACTTCTAGTTTAAAGCGTATAAAGTTAGATAATTTAACTTAAAGCTTAATATTAAAGTCTATATTAGCAAACAGTTATTATCTTACCCTAATAGTTATTTTTAAGGGATAAAACCTTTAAGGACAGTAGTTTCTAAGCGTTTTTCTTAATTAGAAATACACTATAAGTCCTATAGGTTAGTCTAATACTAAAATCTTCCTTAAATGGTTTATAGAGGTATTTATACCTAAGACTATGCTATTAAACTGGTTTTAATAGAGACTTTTAGTCCTAGACTAGTATAAGTTATATATAATAGCAGAATTAATAAAAAAGGCTTAGTTAAATAAGATTTAGCTCTTTTAGTTACTTTTATATTCTTTATATATTATATAGCTACTCAATATTACAGTATTTAGATCGTTAAAACTGTACTATTACTAATTAACCCGATTTTAGGCATTATATAAAGTAACCTTACTATATTAGTAATAACTATTCCTAAAAGCTTATAAGGAGGCTTTCTAGAAAGCCCTAACTTAAAGGAATATAATAAGTGGCTTTTTAGCTACTAGTCTCTTCCTAATTAATATATAGAAAGCATTAAAGTCTTTAAAGCCTAAAGAGAAAAAATGTAAGTTATTTTAAGGGCCTATAATACTAAGGAAAGTGCAAGTCACTTCCAAGACCATATAGGGAACGCCTTAAGGAAGTTATAATATTAAAAAACAGCTCTAAGAGGCTTAAAAAGACAGAAATCCATCAATTTATAACTTTAAATATATCCTGAAAAAGGCAATAAAGTCTATTAATAATAAAAACAGTCAAATATAGCGCCTAGAAAAGGAAAAAGCCGTTCTTAAAGCGTCAGCAGCAGCAAAAGCTCCTATAGATCAAGTCCCTATTCAATTTAACCCTAACCAAGCTTTTCCTAAGATTAAACAGATCATTACAGCACAAGATCAAGCCAAAAGGAATATCTTATATCAGGTCAATAAAAACAGATAGAAACTACAGGAAAAAAAAGCCGCCAAAAACACTAACAGTAAAGAGGACGTTCTTTAATCAGTATCCAAAATCTTAGCTTAATTGAATAAATACTCGTTGTTATATAATTGATTGCAGTCATCTACGGATCCCGATGTGAGGTTATCATAGGTGTGCGGGGACTAGGGGTGTACGGGGTGGTGGGGAAATACGTTAGAGTGGACTTACCCTGTGTTGAGAAGGAATATCTTCAACACTCTAACTTTTGTGACAGCATACGCGGTTCAAGGGAAGGAGATACTGTATCTCGAGTCAAATTCAAGATCAGCTGTGGGGTTTGAAAAACGATGGAATTGGATTTACGTGTTGCGATAACATACTAAAGCCAACTCAACTTAAAGCTCAGGCAGACAGTCAACACAGAAAGACAAGCCCAGTTGTCATCAGCAGCCTACTCCTTTAGACTTTGTTCGTCATAACCTTTATTATAGATGTTTTATTTGTAGCTGAGACTCGTGGCTGAGAGCTTAAATCGGCAGACAGAACTTAAATGGAAATTTATTATAAGAGAGGCAAGTCTGCATCCATCCTCGCAAGCCATTTTTCTTCTCTTCTTATCACCAGACAACCATGGCGGCACCATCTTCCGCCCATATTTTGTCTTTGCCCGCAGAGATCATCGATATATTATGTCAGCAGTTCTGTCCCCGCTGCAGCAAGAGAGCCTTTCCTCGAGACTTCTTTGTTGAAAGAAAGCCGAAAGAGGCTCAGGACAGGGACTGTTTATCGGCCTTAGCTCTGACATGCAAGGAACTGAGGCGCATTTCCCAGCCGCACTTGTATCATCGACCGATAGGCCGCGATTTCTTTGATTTCATTGACACCATCGGCAAAGCACAAGCTCTTGGTCAACATATCAAGGAGCTTTGTCTGAGCTCGGCGGCGATTCGGCGTTTCGTTGATCAATATGATGATCCAATGGAACTTTTTGCAAAGTGCGACGAACGGTATCGAACTTATCTACCCGACGCTGCTCAAAGAAATCCCATGGTTCCAATTCCCAGACTACGAAATGCAGCAAGTTATTTGGGAAATTTCACAGGAAATGGCGAGATTGCCATTAATTGCCTCCTTTCTGTTGTCATCTCTTTCATACCAAATATCAATGTGCTTGACATTTGTGTCCAAACCGACCTGACATTCTGGCCAATCCCGTCTGGATATCTTCCGAATTTGAGGAAACTTGTTATTAACGTCCCAGAGCGTTTCCCAGCTAATGACCTCGACAGCCTGACTGGTCTACTGGGCGCAGCACCTCAACTGGAAAGTCTCGACCTGGCCCGCTTGGATCTACGGGAGGCGATGAAGGACTCAGAGATGGGCTTTTGTCACGACAATGTCAACGAAATTATACTGAGATCATCCGCAATCCACACTAGTCGGTTGGAGGCAATCATGCGAGGCTTCTCAAAACTACAAACGTTCCGGTTCGGCGCACCACAGTATTGGGATGGTCCCCCATATCCACGTCCACGAACAGGTGTCTCGTACAAAATTGAGGATATCTTAATGCTGAGAAGCGATACACTCAAACATGTCACACTCGACTTTCCTGGTCGTAATATCGATAGGGACCTAGTAATCCAAGATCTCTCAGGCATGAAAGTCCTCGAGACACTGTACATTGACAGCGGCATACTGCGTCGCCGATGGCAGCAGGGCCGTGAGCCTGCACGAAGGATTTTCCAAATGCTTCCAGAATCCATCAAGGAGTTCGGTCTAATGGGAACCGTAGATCCGCAGCCACTTCTGCAGACAGATCTGCAGGCACATCGGCAGGCACATCGGCGGGTACATGACGAGGTTATGGAATCAGTCAACATCTCGGCTCGGGCATTTCCTCTGCTGCGAAAGGTAGTTATTGCGTATTTCGGGGGAAGGTTCCAGGCTGATGCGGATGAATGGAAAGGGAAGTTTGCCTCAGCTTGTGAAGCGCGCAACATAGAATTTTCGTCCAAAGTGCCTCGAAGCTCAGTCTACTTGACATACTCGAGCACGTATCGGGGTTAAATTCGAGGACTTGCTATACAATTGCGACTTGATTTTGCAGGCGCATTTGAAACCAATTTGGTTTGGCTATATCATCGAACAAAAAAACTTCTATATCAAGTCATCGTTCATGAGCTGCCAGGACCAGATCTGGACAACAAATTAAGCTTGTAATTCACTAATCTATGAACGGTAATTGTCGCGAATTGAGATGTGATGGCTGAGGCAAAGTGAGACTGGCCCAATTGGTTCACCTTAGAGGCTTAGATTCAGTTTGCGGGGTTCACACCATTATGATCCTTCGCAAGGTAATTGGAACCTGAAGGCTGGGATGACCTTACCTCAAAGGTGATAGACCTCGGTACCAGTCAGGTGGGAGCTGAGACTAAACTTTAGTGACAACGGAGCTAAGGATCCCGAAGGTTATGACCCAGTATAACGATGGATCCTGGCGTTGATCAAGATGGTGATGGAACAGAGTCGTCTTCATTTATCTGAGGATAAGCCTCGGTAAAGTTGAATTGGTGGTGAGTTCGAGAATGAAGATGGTGTTGTATTAATCTATTCATGAACCTCGGCTCGGAATGAGATGTTATCAACTTGAAGCTGGTTCTTTTATTCCATATTACTTCCCCTCAAATAATAACAGCGTCGATGAGCCTCGGTTCTGGTCACAGCCTCGAACTCAAGTTGGTGTTGAAACAAGTCAGACTAGAGCCAATACGGCCTTTCTCGCGATCATGGAATCTTGGCGATGTTCGGAAACCGAAATGATCATCAACCTAAAGACGCTGAAGTCCGTAGACTAGACACTTCATGTCGATCCAAGAGGGTGTCCCAACTGCGCCAACATCTAACCGGCGCCGTTCTCCCAAAAACAAAATTAGGCATACTTTTAAACATATTCCGCTATCGGAACGACAACCAGCGCAAGCGTTCTTGACACCTTCTAGTGTCCGAGCACAAGACGATCATCAGTTCATACCGAGTCATGAAGCCTCACCTGTCCAAGCCCAAGGGATCAAACAAGCCAGTTTCAACTACAATACGAGAACGCTAAAACCTGTTAGACTGAAACTAGAAGTCAAAGTCACCATGACCTTGTCCACGATGGCAATCTATCGAAAACTCAGATTCCCGTCAACGAGGGAGCCTGTTTTCAATGCTCTAGCGCTGAACTACCCGCAATCTGGCCCTTACCTAGCCAATACAACCTTACACTTGTCCAAATAGCGCGCATGGAACTTACCGAACCGAGGTCATTTTACATTCCCAAGACTCAATCAAACTCGAATCGGTATGGGCTGACCACGTTAGCGAGTTTTAGTATGAAACCGGGAATAAATGCGCACTGCCACCATCACCCTCCTGAGGCCACCAACTCTGTGGTTTCAGGTCCCTGTCCAAAAAAGCAACTGTCAAAGCGGCGCACACCAGTCCAGTGGGTAAGCTTAGGTTCCCAACAACGTGGTCATAGGGCGCCGTTTCATACTGCCATATTGCTCTGTTTCGATGATCAGTGGAGTTGGTCTTGACTTGGCGTAACGGGGCTCATTTCCTCTTTTGATGAGGGCTTGCGAACAGACTACTGGTTTTGGCGGCGGCAGACAAAGGCTTCTTGCATGACTCGGGAGTTGAGATTGGTGGGATGCATGGTGATAGGTTTGTGAACGAACGGGTTTGCTTGGTGTGTGCTCTTAATTTGTTTCCGGGAGATAGTAGAGGTTGCTTTGATCTTTGCTGATGGCAGCCGAAAAGTGATCCATCGTCTGTACTCCAAGGTATTCCAAAAGCGTTAGACTTGCGAAAGCACGGAAGATGGATGTTTTGTTGGACATTTAAGATAAATACCTGCAATGGCCTCGATGCTGATGGAATGAAATCAAGCCTCTCAGTCACTCACTCACTCAACAGCCTTTCTTTCATATCCAACTCATCTGTCTTCGATTCTTCTTCGCCTCAACCGCCAAAATGAAGTTCTCCATCATCTCTACTCTTCTTGCCGCCACCGCCTCTGCTCTTCCCGCTGGTCAGGATGCCGCTGCCCTCGAGGCTCGCCAGCTAGGCGGCAGCATCACCCGCAACGATCTTGCCAACGGCAGCAGCGGTTCGTGCCCTGGCGTCATCTTCATCTTCGCTCGCGGCTCCACTGAATCCGGCAACCTTGTTAGTACCTCCCACCAACCCCCCCAAGTGACAGATCATAACTAACTCTTTTATTAAGGGAACTCTCGGTCCCCGCGTTGCTTCAAAGCTTGAGGCCAAGTACGGCAAGAACGGTGTCTGGATCCAGGGTGTTGGCGGTGCTTACCGTGCTACTCTCGGTGACAACGCTCTTCCTCGTGGAACTTCTAGCGCTGCTATCCGTGAGATGCTAGGCCACTTCAACGACGCTAACCAGAAGTGTCCTGATGCTGTCCTCCTCGCTGGAGGTTACAGCCAGGGTGCTGCTCTCGCCGCCGCCAGTGTCACCGACGTCGATGCCGGAATTCGCGAGAAGATTGCTGGAGTTGTTCTCTTCGGATATACCAAGAACCTCCAGAACCGTGGAAAGATCCCCAGCTACCCCGAGGACCGTACCAAGGTCTTCTGCAACCCCGGTGATCTTGTCTGCACTGGCTCTCTCATCGTCGCTGCTCCTCACTTGGCCTACCAGAGTGCTGCTTCCGGCGCAGCTCCTGAGTTCTTGATCCAGAAGGCTGATGCTGCTGGAGCCGCCTAAGCGAATCGATGGAGGGCGAAGGAATAGGCTGGCCTGTTCTTGTATTTTATGAGGTTTACGGTTTTCATTAGTTTTGTTTGTATCTACTTCATGGAGGAATGGCTTTAGTGACCATGGACACTAAGACTCAATACGATAGCGCAATCGCATTGACTTGCAAAAAACTTCTTGCCGGGACTGTGAACTGCCGTGATAAGTTGCTGAGCATTATCATGACGCAAGATGACCGCTGAGAAAAGATGATATTCGATATATCACATTCTCAGAACATGGATCATTACGAGCAAGCCACATCGCAATTGGTGGCTTCGTCCCATCTTGTCCCCTGTATGTTGTATCGGAAGTGTCTGAGGTGCCGGCCAGGGGTTCCATGCTGCAGGGGTTAACATGCATATGATAGGCCCCATGTGACGATACATCTTGCAGTGGGGGAATTGCCAAGCATGACAGGTACACTTATGAGAAAATACTTGGCCGATAACTGTGAGATCTGACTTGACTTGCGACAAAGCTCTCACATTGGAGGAATCAGCTTTTGCGTGGGATTGCACTTTTCTTCTTTGCATTAGCATCATCGCATCGATGGTGGGGGGTCGTATCATTTGTTAACTTGGCGAAAGCCACTGTAGCATTGAGCCACTTCTCATTTCATATAGAATTGGATGATCTGGAAATTAGGTTCTTGCCGCACGCTCAAGGGTTCAAGAAGAATAAGCCTAATCATAAGAGAAAACACCCCTCGGTGTCTCATACACAGATGTGATGTTGGCGAACAGTGCCGGCTTTTTGTATGCCGAATACGTGATCTATTTTTAGGTAATCTCTCGTCTATGATGTCTATACTCTACAGCCTCATTTCACCAAATAGCTGACCTTTGACTTTCCCTTACTCCTTGCAATCTTCTTAACGGTCGTCTCACCACACAGATTCGTAGTATCTACATGCGTTCCACCGCATGGATAAACCTCCGCTCCAACGATCCTCACGACACGAAACTTTGTCTCTCCAGGTCCCAAGAAGCTGGCGTCCGGTGTAAGGTGTTCAAGGCCGTTCTTGCGAAACTCCTCAGCGTCCCACCAGTCAATCTCAACGGGCATCTTGGCCGCTAGGAATTCATCGACTTTCTTCTGAATGGGCTCTTTGTACTTTCCGTCAATGAGGCCTTGGAATTCGCATGATGCTGAGTCGGGGAAGTGAGAGGCTTTAAGCTCCTCAAAGCCCTCGACTGTGTCTTTGAGGAGATGGTTGACCGCTGAACCGAGAACATGGCCGGCGGTGTGATATCGCGAGTAGAGAAGACGCTTCTCAACGTCGATTTCTTGCGTAACTTTGTGCCCTTCTGTAAACTTCTTGTCTGGGCCGAATCTTCCGAAATGCAAGACCTGGCCATCGCGAACAGCATCCATACGAGCAGATGCAACAGTGAATGAAGCCCCAGCCTCATCCGTCATCTTCCCAACATCTGAAGGCTGACCTCCTCCTTGTGGGTGAAATATTGTCTCTTCTGTAACGACGGCATAGTCTTCATCGGTGCCTTGCTTAAATAGCTCACGATTCTCAGCCTCTAAGCTACCAAATGGTCGAATTGCCGTGATCAGCGTTTGTAAAGAATGAAGCTTTGTATTGCGCTGGAAAGTCAGCACAGTTCGTGCTGCTGATGCCATTTTGTGAGAGTGAAGAAGAATTCAAGATGATGAGAGAGATGGAAATATGCGAGGGCGAAGAAGGAAATAACTGATGAATCAACGAATGAGAGAGGCGAACACTGAAGCTCACGGGGTTTAGTGCTGAGGATTCAGTGAATCACAGGGCGCGCCTTTGCAGCTTATCGCTTATCTAATTGTTAGTGTAAGACAGCCTAACCTAGAGAAGAAGTTATTTGCTTCTATCATCACTTTTGGAAGCGAAAAGTAACGAATAGAAGGAATGACTATGAAACTTGGTTAATACGTGGCTATGTTTGACGCGGATGTGCATCGGAAGAGCTCCATCTTTAGTGCCGTGCCTTATCCGTCATCCGTACGCGTCACGAATCTCACGATAATCACTATTTCGGCAACCAGACGAAGACAGGCAGTGAAAACTAATGACTTATCACGCAATACGATACTGTTGGAAGCTGAGAACAAAGCACGCTAGTTACTTTTTACACCTCTAAAGCCAAACATTTACCGCTCTAGGCTGCACTGTCGCTGAACTAGGGCTGTGAATTGTTTCAATACGCGCCGTGCGGCTGAGATGTTTCTCCTCACAAAATCAGTAGAGACTTTTGCACTCACTTCGAGCCTACATGCTACGTCTCAATCACCTTGCGATTTTGTGAGACCAATCTCACTTTCCTTACAATAATAGTTATCACCACTCAATATGTGCACTCGCCTTCAGGAAAAAGCTCACTCATGCTTCGACTGCAAGCCAAGATTTCTCATTCGGGATTGCAACGACCCACAGCCCCTTATTCATATCGATGGCCCAAAGAGTGATCATTATTGGAGATTGTGGCCGCCAGACCAAGAGCCGATCACTCTCTTAGAACTCAAGCAAATGGCTAATCTAGGATGTGCTTTTGCAAAGTACTTTTTTTTGAAGTTCACTTCTCGTAAAGAAGTAGTCTCTGACAATGTCATTGTCAATCGGGTTCCTCCAGCTATGGGAGACACTGAGCCCAAATCCATCGTTATTACACTATCAGGAGAGAACCATCACGAAACGAATTCATACTTTACATATATGACAGAAAAAGGTCGGACCTCGCGGAACTGTCTTCGTGGGCCATTATATAATGCACCTAGACAGGAAGTAGCACAGCTGATGAAGTCTCTCAAAAGACCTCCGAACTTGGGTACGTACTCAGGCGAGGTGGTGTCGGGTGGGTTATGTCATGACCGAGGTCTGCTCCTTCCCCCTGAGGACGACACAGATCGCATCACGAAAAGAATTTTGCAAAAACTTTCCCCAGTTCGTTGTCGCACCAAAGCAATACAGAAGATCAATTGAAACTGGACCGACGCACCAAGAATTGCCCCAGACCACACGGCATTACGAAAGACGTATCCGCGACAGACTCTTTTCGTCAATTCGTGCAGTTAGACAGACAACTTCCCTCGGCATGGCTTCGCCAGACACAAACAGATCTCCACAGCCAACGACTTCGCGAAAGCGCAGAAATGCTGCGTCCAACGCCTCCAAAGCAATATCGGCCTTAATCGCCGATCCATACAATGATACGGCGCCAGATCCTTTGCCAGCCATACCCCCAAACAACAGGCGCATAGCGCAAGACGAATCCCCATACACCAACAACTCCTCCTTCGCCAAGTCATCAGCAGACAAATCTTCGCCCGCGCCAACGGAGAACTCTTCTACCGATAGCGAGTCCTCAGATGAGAACAGCGGTGTTGCAACAGCCGAGACCACCACCGTATTGTCCGGCGGTCCAATTGAACCAAGCGTATCCAATCTCCAGACCGCCACAGCAGAGGTCGGCCAAATTGAAGACCCCTTTCAGTTTATTTACACCCTCGAAGTACTACCAGGACGAGACTACCAGCCGCGGGTCATACACAGCGAACCAAGGTTCAAGGCATGGGTTCTCCAAGCTCACCAGCCGACAGGGGACTACAGACGGTTTTTACGGCTCGACAAGGCCGTTTTCAGCTACGACGAGTCTTTGCAAATATGCCAGAGGTTGACCGATGCGCTCAACAGATGGCCGGATATGGATGCCATTTCCGTGGGCGAAGCTGGTATCTTAAAGAGACGCTGGCTACCAGTCGGACGAATATTGTTTAGAGCCATCCAACACAAAGTCTCCCCGCATCGGCCAATCCTATATCACAAGCCGAGTTTGCTACCGTATAAGCCAGAAAAAGGCCGCACGACACAGGGCGCAAACCTCTCATTTTACTGTATTGATCCAATTACCCTGAAGGACCGACGGGTATGGTGGAGTTTCACTCGTGCGAAGATTGGAAGAGGACCGATAGCTCCAATCGTTCCCGAACCAGACAACATTGTATTCACCGATTTACCACCTCTTTACCCATCTGTCGCCGAGCCTTTGGACACTGGACCGAACAGCCAGCTCATGGATTTGAGTAAAGTGGCCGAATTGAATGATGAAGCCGGTTATCGACAGATTGAACAGATTATGAAATTCGTTGTCGGTCGTTGGCTCAGAACCCAGTCGCCCTTCAAATTCCCGACGCAAGTTACTGCTTTTTGCGACGAGACAGTAAAGCAATTTCTTACTAACTGTCTGCCATTAAGGATGGAGCGACTTGCTATAAAGCGAACGATATTTCCGTCAGAATCTCTCAAGAAGGACCATCCCGATCTTACCTTTAGACCGATTGTGGTTAAGGGATCTGACTTCTTCTGGCTGCAGCCAATTTTGCAGGCTGGAGGCGAGGAATGGGCACAGACGAAAGACCCAGGGCGCATGTGGCTGGCCCTTGGTCAAGCCGCGGACAATGCCAATCGACAGATCACTGCTGGTTGCATACCGACCAACGTCTGTTCTTGCAGCATAGAAGAGAAACCTGTTAACACCCACGCCTGCGGTGTCTGTGGGGTTGAGTTACTTTGTATCAATCTTTCACTTGATCGTTCATCTGGCCTTAGAGTATGCAAGAGTTGCCGCCGATTCGGACAGCAAGTCCGTCCCACTTCACTCGTCCTCGCCCGATACTCCATTCACTATATCACGCATAGGGATTTCAACACTGACCCAACGGCAAGGGTTACAAAGATGGAAATGATTGAATCGGTAACCTCCAAGTTGAAAAATGAATATGGCACTAGCTACACCGACGACTATTCCGGATATCGACGAACCCCCGTCCAGCAACAACGCAGACCAGACCAGATTAGCGTGGATGCAATTTTTCCCTCTGTCGATCGGCTCCTCAGGTCAAGCGCTAACTCATGGCGCGGATAACATTGCAATTATACCGACCGCTATCAACTTCCTAAAGAACATGCAGCTCCCTATAGCCCTGGCCAAGATTGCAGAATATTACCGATAGTATCGGTCCCTCGACATCACAAGCCAAGAGATGAAGCAGGAAGCTCTGAATCTACGCCAGACGAAACTTATTGCAGATTGCCGTCGGTTCAAGTACATCCGTTGCAAGATTCCCCCAGGAAATGCAAAACGAATGGATCTCATTCTAAGCCCAGATCAGCTCGCCTATTTCAAGGAAGAATGGATCTCTGGCAAGCCCCATCCAGGAAGCAACCAAGATCCGCCACAGCACCGCTATCGCACCGGAGTCTTAACTGAGAGCCCTCGATGGAAGATGCCGATTCACCAGATCAACAAGATTGTTCGAGACATCGAGAGATGGACAAATGTCTCACTTCCTCGCTACCAGGGATGCCCATTTTTTGGCCATCCAGATTGCTTGCCAACCGACTGGAGGTGGGAAACTTGCTACAGTATGATGTTCTCCCGACGGCAAATAATGGAGCAGTATTGCAACAGGAGGTGGGAGACCGCTGATTCCGTTGAAACACTTTACCTTGAATGCGTCTTCCAGGTCTGTGTTGGCCGGATGGTAATTATGACAGACGACAAGGACTACGGCCAGAAAGTGGCTCTGAAGGAAAAGTACAGCGAGTTTCTTGGCCTGCCGCTCGACATCGAGCATAGAAACCCCCTGACATTTGCCATCGCACATCGCGTCCATGGCCAACAGATGCGCACAGGATGGGGGCTAAACTCTAAGACACTTGCAGATCGGGATGACTCTATTAACAATATCCTTATCGAAACCCGATCGTCTAATTTTTTGAAGCACAGTTTTGCGGAGGTCGACTACCCGATGTTAAAGCAGCTTGTGGCAGACGTCAGGATGCCACTTCGTCTGGTCGACGAGACCGTTTTCCCTCGACCATTTAACCCACAGATGGAAACACTGCGTTTTAAATCTGGGTCTCAGAATGACATTGACACCGATGAAGAATGGGATATGGAAGATTTTGTTATGGAGGACGGACTTGAGGGTGCAGATGAACTAGACGAACTTCTTGAAAGTGATAAAGATTAGGCTGGGAGTGAACGACAGATTGGGCAGATGACGAAGTGGGCAGATGATGGACTGGGACAGATTACTAGAACAGGTTGAGCAGATGACGGACTAGATACAGAAGTTCAAAAAGGTAGCAGACTAATTTTCAGGCATTATATTTATAATACACAGACCTACCTTACTATACAAATCAACCTCATTGCTGAGACAGACTTGCAGTTGAGGCTTGCGGCTGAGAGGGTATTCCAGCAGATAGAACTTGGTATGACAAAGAGTCAGACAGATGCAGGATACTGCTGTTGTTATTTGGTTATTTGATTAAGTCTATAATATCGGTTTCCCTGTCTTGCTCTTGTGGGTATTCCAAAGCTTTTAGCTTCATACCCGACAAAGAGTTCGAGTACGTCCAATGCTCTGACCCCAGAGACACCGTGAGGCGCGTCATACAAGACATGAAGTATCGTCTCCCACAGTGGCCCATAGGATATAACAACACAAGGATATAGGGGAAAAGATGGATTATAAAGTGCTGCTTAAGGATATAACAAACGCAGTCTACACTATAAAGGAGGCAGGTTATCCTATTAATTAAAATAACTGGGAGGCATGTAATAACCATGACTAGGATTTACTTCTATATATACCCAGGGCAGAAAGGCTCTAGTCATACTCTTGAATATAGAGCATTACACTTTGAACAAGGCCTTTTTAGGCTGATGAAATGAATGGTATAAAGATATTCTGACTGATGAAGAGGATGAAGGATAGAGTGGCATGTTGCCTGGAAGTATGCGGTGAGCTTGGTTGTTACCTAAAGCCCCTGAGGAGGCACGGGCTTATGATTATTCTTATGATGAGTTTAGGACGAGTTTCGGACCCTCTTTCCACTCAGCCTGGCCGCAAATGCAACCATCTTAAGCAGAGCCATTTTCATGTACTTATAATTGAAGTCGACATCGACATACGGGACTATATACAACATAGCCATATATACACCAGGAAAACATAGACATCGTCTCAATCTCTGACTCATAACCCGTCATTCATACATCCACTCGTCGTCCTGACCCTTCTCCCCTTAACATCCAGAAGGAAGAGCAAAGCTCTCAGTACGGCTGGAAGCACTATACTTGGCACCAGTTCCAAGACCGCGCTTAGCAAAACCCTTCCAGATCTCACACTTATTGGCCCCCTTGGTAAGGGCAGTGTCAGCATCAATAATGGCATCTCGAGCTTGAACCATGTTAGGGTTGCATGGTTGCCTATCAAAAGTATTAGCGAGATATCGGTTTTATAGGTCTAGGGAATACTTTCAGCGACATGCCAGTGACCACCAGATACATGGATAAATATCTACCATCAGTAGGAACGCCGTTACTAAACTTGGGCTCATCTGCATCACTGTTCCCATGCTTGTCGATGAGGTTCCACATAACCTCATACAGGGCAGTAGCCCAGTAAGTACCAATAGCATGGACTCCACTGAGACTGTTAACGCTCTTGTAGGTGTAGGGGTTTGTGGTAAGGCTTGTGCTGTAGGGATAAGCTCGGATACCAGCAGCGTTGTTGTACACCCAGTCACCCATGACCTTGTTGCTGGCGCGGGTATCCTTGGATGTTGTGTGGACAGCAGTAGCCATAAAGTCACCCCAGCCTTCACCCATACCACCGGATTCACCGCCAGGGAGACATCCGGAGTTAGCAGGTCCACCAGTCAAGCGGTTGGACAGGCCGTGAGTGTACTCGTGGATGACAACACCAGCGTCGAAACTGCAGTCGCGCTGGGGTGTGCTATAGGTCCAGAGATACATTCTCATTCTGCCAGGCTGGCCATCCGCCGGGGTGGCAAAGTTGGCGTTGTTTGTACCGCTTCCATCCTGAGCATTGAGAATGACGAAGTCATTTCCCTGGCCTCCCTGACCGTTATTGTTGGTCTGGAAGTTACCTGCTTGCTCCGTGAATCCTAACAAATACAATAGATCATGATATTTGTTGGCAGTATAGAACAGCTGAGTGATAGAGGCGTCACGGTAACTGGCTGGGGTAGTAGTGCTTGTGGAATAATCATACTCAAACTTCAAGGAAGGACTGTCAGGGCGATAGTTATTGAGGTAAGTGGAGCCTCCACTTGGGTTAACCTGGCTAATCTAGCACAATGTTAGCTTTGGTCGGCCAATTGTCAATTCGTAACTAACCCCGTTGTTTCCACGGGTTGTGGTGTAGTTGTTTGAACCGTCGCTGAGCCAAGTGAACTCTGAGGCTTCGAGGTTCCAAGGGTTGGAAATAGTGGAACGAGATCCCTTGGAAGGATCGTTGACACCCCAAGGACTATTGTAGAATGGTTAATTGTATTCCAATTGACAATTATGGAGATACGTACTAAACTTTGTAAGTAGCTTCGTTGACGTAGTCAACAACACCGACAACCTCATCAGTCTTAGCAGCGTTGACATAAGTCAACAACCAGTTGTCAACGATATCAGTCTCAACTCTCCATGTGAGCTTGAGCTCCTTGTTCTCATCAACAAGGTAGGTGAGCTTAGCCTCAGGCTTGCTGACGGTACCCTTGGTTCCAGTGAAGGTGTAGTGGTTCTTGCTCTTCTTCTCAGCCTTGGCCTTCTCAGCCTCAACGGGGAGGGAGAGAACATCAACAGTGTCCTTGAGAGCGTCGACGGGGTCTTTCTCGTCTCGCTTAGTGAGGGGTCCGGGAATCTTGCCATCATAGAAGCTGTTTCCATAGGAGAAGACGTCCCCATCAGGGCCAATCTATATACGCATCAGCATATCTTTGAGCATTAAAAAGCACATAATACTCACGTTAACGTTGAAATCGGCATTATCAATATCAATACCATTGATAGTTTGCTTAAAGTGGATGTGGGCCAAACCCCCACCTCCGACGTAGTGATCGTTGACCATACGGAAAGTAGCCTTGGGGAACGTCGACTTGACCAAGTCCTTGGCAGTCTCGGTGTAGTCAGCGCGCTTTGTGACGACCTTGGCACTGACATCATCAGGAACCTCTTCCTGAGGAACGTACTCGGCCATGGGAGGAAGCTTGAAAGCTTCCAGGTCGAGGCCACGCTTGCTCAGTGGTGAAGGGTTGGGAGTCCTTCGGCTGGGATGAGCACCAGCGAGGCTGGAGAGGCCGATGAGGAGGAGAGAGTCAGAGAAACGCATCTTGATGAGTTGCACTGGAGTGAAGTGCTGAGTTGATGATGATGTTCGTGAACTTCAGATAGATATGTTTAAGGGATCTATTATATACTTCTATCTTCTACAATACTATGCTTCCAGTCATCCACGCTTCTATCCAACTTCCCAATTCAACTGGGACTTTTGTATATCTTGGCCTCGAATATCTAGAAGCTCAGAACTACCCACTGGCCTATTCTGGGATATAAGCGCTGCAAGAAGGGTCTTTTGTCCAGGCACTATCTCGCAAACACTACAGTCATGCGACATTGCTATCTGGAGTCACTTGTTCCTGGCCCTCAGTCCCGCTAGGGTTAGCACGTCATATCGCAATATCTCGGCGACAGCGAGATAGGAAGGTCTTCTCGGACAAACAACAGCCGAGGGAATAAACGGCTCGGGACGAACCATCGTAGATTTGCACTTTGGGGAAAGGGTGCGGAGTGGATAGCCTGATTGGTATGTATGCGCCGAAGGCTAGTAATTAGTAAGTATTGCAAGCTTAAGAGTAAGGTTAACGCAGTTTAAGCATGATAACCCTTCTTTGTACATCTTCGGAGCTTTTAGGACGCTAGAAATTAAGTGGTGCAGTCGAAGATATGATCATACCAGCATAGGCGTTGAAAGGGTTGCTAACGAAAGGCACTATCTAGGCTCACAAAACCACTATCCAAGTAATTATACCCCAAAAGGAAGCCCATAGTCTAGACCACTACACCGCAATATACTCTGATCTGCAAGATAAAGACGCCAGGTTATTTCTGCACTCTGCAAGCGCCTCGACGGCCCCTGCGTCTTCTTGGCACAAGTACTTTTTGACGAACGGCATCCGTGTGATCTACCACGACATCCCTGCACATCTGCGGACCTTCCATGTTGAGCCATGTCTCCCGGCAATACCACCCTCAACGCGGAGACGGTGGGCCAATCAATCATCACTCCGCTGTTTATGACTTGCAGAAGAGATGATTGTTATCAGTGGTAAAGAGGGGTAGTTGGGGACCTGCGAGATTTATTAAGGCTCGCTTGGACATGGGAACTGCCTTTTGCATGCTTGTGCTATGATGTTTAAATTGATATCATGCCGCTTTTGATATGGAAGGTAGTATTGCTTGTTAAGTGAGTGCATCACGCGTCTGTTTGCGAGTCAGTGACACGATGTTGTATGTTGCAGATACGAAGCGGCCTCATTATCAGCCTTGCTTGATACCATGGCCATAGGGATCCAAGAATATTGTTTCCCTTCCCGCTCATGGACATCGGGCCCTGAAAGCTGATGTGTTTCTTCCAAGTCATGATATGAGCGACAAGTGTCCAGGGTTCCTTCATTCCGGCATACCAACTTGTCGAATATCCCCTCGTCCGAGCGACTATCCTCGGACGACACGAGCGACAGCTCCAAGTGACCTGCCAATCTTGTCAAGATTCGGGATTGCTACTGGCCAAGCTTTCCCCACGCCTTGGCTTTTCAGGTCAGAATGGTCTGTGGGTTCGTATGACCCAGTAGAGGCTCGGCATACGTTGACTTACTATTGATGGAGGTGCCAAGTGGACAGGGCAGTCTACCATGCAGTAGCATATGACTATCCAAATCACGTGCGTAAACTCATACTCATTCTATATGTTAGTTTCACGCTACGATATCATGTTTTCAATATGCAATTTTTGGCATCAGAAATACTGTTTGGGTTAGCCTCCGGCTCACAAAGTGTGAGGAAAGCTCTAACAATAAGGTTATTATCGAAGCATAGCTCCATAGTCACGACAGCCTCTACTTTGCTACTGGAAACAGTTTGATGTAGTATTATATATCGCGCATAAGATGTTGTTGACCTTTCACCTCAAAGCGTCAAGTGCAGGTCTACATAACCTATAGCTAACCAAAGTAACGTCCATTTTTTACGCATCGGCATCATCGCAGTCATAGAGGATAAGAACATCTTGGTTTATCAATATAAGTGAGTTAGAAAGAAGGAGTTATAATGGAAGGTCTAACATAGGCTTTCTTGGTTTTGATC
The DNA here is from genome assembly GCA_002234255.1 of Fusarium sp. Na10. Lineage (NCBI taxonomy): Eukaryota > Fungi > Ascomycota > Sordariomycetes > Hypocreales > Nectriaceae > Fusarium > Fusarium sp. Na10. The sequence continues at coordinate 5,040 of NJCS01000517.1, read as the reverse complement.
AAAGATCGCGTTTCTAATGATCTTCAGAGGCTGATGAGTCACGCTTTCGTCGACGAGAGAGGGATCAGGGCTTTTCGTGTCTCAAACATGTTAACTGTATCTAAAACCAACCCACATATGTCTTCATTTTTTGTTTGATAAATTCTATTTTCTTCATATTAGAATAAAATGCCCCCTCATATCCAGGGGACGTCAATGGTCGATTGGCTTTAGTCACCAACGGCCAAATTGGCCGTGGACCCATTTTTAAGCCCGGTGAATTTGGACGCGGGAACCACTTCATGATCCATATAGAGAACACGATGGAGACCATGCGGAAACACTAGTAAAATATGGAACTCATAGGCCAACTTGGCCGCTGAGATTTATAATACATGGTAGGAAGTCTCATGGCTATCGTTGCCATGGAATTGCTATATAAAGATGTCTCTTCACTCCCTTCACTAAACTCATCACCAATACAATACAAATCAATCTTTTACATTATTCAAGTTACTCGCAATGTCTCAAACTCTTGCGCTCGTCACTGGTTCAACTCAAGGCATTGGCCTTGCAGTTGCCAAAGAACTCGCCATCAAGCATAATTACCATGTCCTCCTCGGCGTTCGAAACACCAAAGCGGGAGAAGAAATCGCCTCTGATCTTTGCAAAAATGGTCATCAAGCTTCAGTCGTAGAGCTTGATCTCACCTCTCCTGATTCCATCGACAAGGCAGTCAAGCATATCGACGAAAAATACGGACATCTCGATGTTCTCATCAACAACGCTGCTGTTTTGCTCGATTTTGACAAGGGCCTTTCAACCTGGGATCTCTTCTCAAAGACATTCACAACCAACGTCATAGGAACCGCCTGTCTTAGTCAAAGCCTCCTTCCTCTTCTTCGCAAAGCAAAGAATGCTCCACCACGCATTGTGTTTGTCTCGAGCGTCATGGGCAGTCTCACCAAGGCCACTGATGAAACCACGATCTATTACAACATTGACTACAAGTCTTACGACGCGAGCAAGGCAGCGGTTAATATGCTTATGATTAACTTTGCCCGGGAGCTGCATGATGTGGGTGGAAAGGTCAATGTTGTTTCTCCAGGGTTGGTAAAGACGGGCTTGTCGGGTTATCATGAGTGGGGAACGAGTACTGAAGTTGGCGCTGAAAGGATCGTGCAAATGGCGACTATTGGGGAGGATGGGCCTACAAGGACTTTCAGTGACCGTAATGGAGAGCTTCCTCTGTAAATAGCAACTTTATACCATATGTTGGTACGGTAATTTAGTGTTTGCCCAATTGCGGAGTCAAATCCTTGCGCAGGTCTTGGCCGCAGGATTTTAGCCTTAAATCCGAGAATATATTTCTGCTTACCAACCTCCACTTGCACTCTCCTACATCACTCTCAAATCGCAAAGACTTGTATCAGTCACCATGGAGACTTCGATGGACTCTCTATTCTTTGAAACTTGTCACTTTTGCGACAAGGCTTTCACTCAGGGTATGTCTGTCCTAAGCGTGCCTGTCAGCCGCTGACCGTTGTCAGAGCATCCGTACAAACGTCACGTCAATTATTGCCGACGGGCTCAAACTCAACGTAAAGGACGCCCAAAATCCTGCACTTCCTGTAGAATAGCCAAGACGAAATGCGACTTTGGGCAGCCATGTTCGAGATGCACGAAGAAGGACCTCCGATGCGGGTATGGCCGACCATTCTGCATAGGAACTGCCGCTTCAATTGAGCACAGCCAGGGACCCAATACTCACTCCATCAATGACCTCATTCCGTGTGAGATCTTGGATGTTCCTTTTGAGCTGGACGAGTTCGCAAGTGGCTTCATCCCACCGCTGAGTACTTTCGTCACTGACACTTCTGGACTTATGCCGACTTCTGTGGACGTATTACCACTCAACACAACAAGCGGTACTCAAATCCAGTCGCGGCTAAGATCGCTCAGCTCTAAAGGTGATTTGACACGTGTGTCGAAACGTCTTTCAAGCCTACAGCACGCATCACGAGTGATCATGCAGATGCTCTACGCGTATCCTCAAATGATGCTTCGCCGACAAACCTTCCCGCCATTCATCCACCCGCATTGGCATGAGAAAACCCTCCCCAAGACGCTGGGTAGTTGCATAAGTCTTGCTCAGCTCTTTGCAGCACGAACGCCAGAAACTGAACCATTCTTGTGGAGAATGGTCGCTGCTGAGGAGGAGCGCTTTCGGGAAATGGTAAACGTGGGGAACCTTTCCGAGTAACACCGGCTGACACGAAACAGTTACATACCTTCTCCCCTCGTGAGGTGCATTTGTGTCTGGAGGCTATGATTATCTATATGATGATGTCGATGAGCGAACCTGATTCAGGAAGCAATGGGCGGACCTCGAGGTTATTCGAAACAGCAGAGGTTAGTGTTGTAAAAGTCTGACCACAAACAATTAGCTAAACGTCACCAGCTTATTGGATCCCAGTTCCTCGAACTTGCGGGCAACTACTCAACCTCGGAGCTCTCCGAACCAAGCTTAACATGGGAAGATTGGATATTCGCAGAATCACGCCGCCGAATGTCATGTCTGTGGCTGATAATAGGCTGCGTAATCACGATTGAGAATGGGAAGAAATGTAGCATCTGCAGCGACATGTGTAGTCTTCCTCTTCCATCGAGCAGGTTGCTCTGGGAAGCGAGAAGTCTCGAGGAATGGCAGACGGAGAAGGCTTTCTTTGATATGAGCTGTCCTATGACTACGTTGGGTGAGCTCGTTGAAGCGAAAGCAAACTCGGGAAACCCGGTTGAAGCGCAGAGGCTGCAGAATTGGGAGATGGGGAGCGACAAGATGTCTGCCATGCTGAATATTGCTGTTGAGTTTGTATGGGGCAACGTTTTGTAACGATCGACTAAGTTTTATAACGGGCTATTCACACTGTATCGTTGTGCGAAGCCCTCACGTTGGAGCCCCACTGAAGCAGGAGCATACCCTTGCATCGATCGACATTTGATGTCATGAAGCGCGGGACGGGTCTCCAACTGATTCCGCGTCAAGTTCCGCGTGATCGGCGGAAGATTCCAGTAAACAAAGCCCGCGTTTGCACTAGAAAAAGCAAAACTCCAAATTCATTCAATCGGCAAATATATAATCACCCTTACGTAGGGGATCTAAGCTACTTAGTTAAAATAATACATTAGCTTTTTCCCTCTTTTAGGCAAAATAAACTCTATTTTTCTTATAACTAATATTAACTCTTAATAAATAAGCTATTAAGTATATAGTTTAACTTATAATATAACTATTTTAATTTTTATAAATATATAATTAAATTATTACATTCTTTTTAGTATAATTATAGTAAAAGACTAAATAATTTTCTATATTTTTTAAAATTTATTTAAATCTTTAAGTCTTAAATTAATAAAAATAGCTATAATATTAGCTAAAAAAAAGATAACTTTTTTACTAAGAAAAAAAGATTATTATTATTATTATATATATAAGAATACCTAGTATTTTAATATAAAGAAACTATTTATATTATAACCTAACAAACTCTAATATATATAAGACTAAGGACTTACTTTTTATTAGATCTGGTATAAGGTATTTAAAGGCACCTTATTAAGAAAGGAGGCTTATTTTCTAAAATAGAAAGGTTATATAACTAAATACCCCTCTTTTCTAAAGAGCTAGTTAAATAGGTAAATATAAGGAAAAATTTAATAAAGTAATAGTTTAATAATTAAAAGTCTTAGAGCTATATAGATTATATAGCTATAACTATTAAAATAAACCCCTAATTAGTAAAATAAACTGTAAATTACTTTTTTAATAATATATTTAAAGATATTCTTTATAATTAAAAAGACTTACCTTTTAAATAAACCTAGTAACTAGGACTTCTTTAAGTAGTTATATATTATAAAGATATCTATAAAACGTATCTATAAGCTAGAAAAGACTACTAACCTAGCTTATTTTACTAATAAAAGAATTTAAAAGCCTAGAAGGCCTAAATTTAATAATTACCTTATAAAAAAATAAAATAAAGCTTAATCTTATACTTTAAACTCTACCTAATTAATAATATAATTAAAAGACCTAGCTACTTTATATATTAACCTTATACCTAAGGATTAAAAGGTATATAAAGTATTTATAATAATTTATAAAAGTAATTTTAATTAATATAATAAATAAGTAAATAGAATTAGAAATATACTTAACTAAATAATTAAAAAGATTTACATATATTATATTAAGACTTATTTACTTATAATAAATAAACTTACTTAATATAATAATATTTTACTTTTTTTTTTAAACCTAAAAGCTACTTATAGTATTAATAATACTTTAAAAAGAAAGTAAGCTTAAAAATAGTATTTTAAGCTTTTAAAGTTAGCTTTAAATATTTAAATTAATTAAAATAAATAAATTACTTTTTAGGAAAAGGTAATAAGAATTATAAAACTTAAAAAAATAATAAAAAAATAATATTTAAATACTTAATTTAAAGACTTATAATAAAATCTAAAAGGTTAATTTAAAATCTTTTTTTATATTAAACTAGAATAAAATAAGTATATAATTAAAAAAAAAACCTATTTTTTACTAATATTCTTTATATAATTTTAATAGGAAATTTAATTCCTAAAAGAAAAAGGTAATTAAACCTTAGTAAATTATATAATAAAAAAAGCTTTAAAACTACTATTTAATACTTAAC
>NJCS01000513.1:0-28738 GCA_002234255.1 Fusarium sp. Na10 | reverse complement strand
TAATATACTATACCTTATTGCTTTTTACTTTTATAAAATATATAAAGTAAAACTTAACTACTCTATCTATGATAAAGAATTCCTAGCTATTATTAACTACTTTAAGGAATTTTAACACTACCTTAAAAGAAGTAACTACCTAATAAAAGTATTTACAGACTATAAGAACATTACCTATTTCACTATAATACAAGAACTAAACTAATAACAACTACGCTACGCTAAATACTTATACAAGTTTAACTTTATAATTGCGTATTATAAAGGAACTAATAATAAACACGCAGACGCTATTAGTCAACGACACAACTTTAACATAGGAACTATTAAAATTAAAAAACAACTCCTAGAGAAAAACAAGTAAGGGGAATACAGATTTACTTAACCTATTAAAACAATTATATAAATAACATACAATATCAACACCATTACAAAGCAAGGATATAACTTCCTTTACAAATTTTATTTATACTTACTATACAGACACTAAGGAGTAATAAAAACACTTAAAAGATTACAGAAATAAGACTACACTGTTAAAAGAAAAGACGTTAAAAAGGTTAGTAAGCAATATAATTTATATTTACACACAAAAGCACAAAGATATAAACCTTACAGATAGTTACAACTACTACTAGTAGTATAATAACCTTAAGACTTAATTATAATAGACTTTATTATAAAGTTACCTTTATTAAAAGAACCCTTAACCAGAATCTTCTATAATAGTATTATAGTTATAGTTAACTAACTTATAAAATTCTTATATTACCTACTATATAGAAAATCTACGGATATAGAAAAACTTTCTTATATTTTTTACTAATATATTATTAGTATATATAGCCTATCTATAGAAATCCTTTCTAATAGAGGACCTATATTTACAGTAATATTTTAGTAATTACTTATAGCACAACTTGGATTAAATTACCAACTTATAATAGTATTTTAACTATAAGTTAATAGATAAACTAAACGAATAAATCAGGTACTTAAATAGTACCTACAGTATTATATAAATTATAAATAAAATAATTAGGTTAAGAAACTACTAATAGCCCAACTTGCCTACAATACCATATATAATAAAAGCATAAAGCTTATACTAGCTTATACTAATTTTATATTTATACTAAGCGCATACTACAATATATAATAGGAAAAATTAATTAATCTAGTAGCTATTATTAAAAGTAAAGATATATAAGATCTATATAAATATCTAAAAACAGAACTCGAATTTATTAAAAAATATATAAAAAACTACTATAACCTAAAACGGTTAAAAGAATTAACCTTTTTAAAGGGGGATATAGTTTACCTAGCTATAAAAAACATTAAAACGGACCAACTAACTTATAAATTGGACTATAAATTTATCAGACCCTATAAAGTACTATAGAAAATTTTAGAAAATAACTATAAATTAGACCTACTACTAAAGGTTAGGTTCTATTTAATCTTTTACATTTTATTACTTAAATTAGCAGCGGATATAATATAAGTTAAAACAGGTAATAAGCTATAAGAAATCTTAAGACTAGAAGTTTATAAAGTAAAAGTAATTAGAAATACCTGTAAAATTAACAGTTAAAGAGAATACTTAATAAAATAGAAGAATTACTTAGAGAATAAGAATATATAGAAACTACTAAAATACCTTATTAATACCTAATAACTTCTAATAAGTTTTTACTAGAAAAATCAAGGAAAGTACTTAAATTAAGAGAATTTTACTTAAACTGCTTTATAACTATAGACTAATCCCAGAAGGAACTATTAATTATAGTACCCTTTAAAGTAGCTTATTTATCCTGCTTAACGCGCTTAAGCTTGTCTATAGAACTGAGATTACGTTAAATTATATTAAGACCTTTTACCTCTACCTAATAATGCTAACGCTATAAATAGGTAATTTTAGTAAACTAAGCGGTTATTACTTAATAAATTTAAGCAGATTTAGCCTAAAGGGTAATAAGCTTATCCTTAGCAGACTTTTCCTTACGCTTAAGATAACGTTTTTTATTAATAATTTTTCAAGCTAATATTATATTAGTATACCTATAGAATTATTTTACAAAAACAGGCTTACTAGTAGCTACAGATAAACTATAACTATTATATAAAGTCCTGGACTTTACATAAGGCTTATAACGATTTAACTTTATAGGATTTAGGATATAAAAATCCTTTATTTTATAATAAATATAGTTAGAATAAGGTATAATCGGATTTCTAAATACTATAATAAGGATATAAAGCGATTTACTGTTTTTAGTAGAAGTTTTCTTATTCTTAGATATATAGTTAGACATTTTAAAAGGAGGTTTATAGAGTTAAGATAGGACTTACTAGGAATAACTAATAGATAAACATATTAACTAGGCCTTAAGGGCAAGGCCTAAGGGAGGAGGGAGATTGTATTACGACCTTAACAGGGCCTGCATATATACCCTACATTTTTCACTAATTAACACATTACCTGCTAAAGATAATTAGTACTAAGACTTCGTAATTATAACTAATTTAATATAATCAGTACTAATCTAACAGAATTACTACTAATCTAATATATAATACTACTAATTAGCCTAGATTACTTAAGTATATATATATTTATTTAGTATTAGATAGAACTTAGCTTACTAGCTATTAATAACACTTCTTTATATTAACCAAGCCTAACACGTATTAATCTACTATTAAGAGACATAACACTTTAATAACGCTTAGTATACACCCTACGCAATCTGCTAACAATAAACCCAAGCATGGCTTAGTTTAATACAGTTAGACCCAACCGTTACAATAAGGTCAATTTTATCAGGGCCTATGCCAAGGCTTGCTAAGTTAGAATGACTAAGAAGAATATACTGTCTGGCTGGAGGGTTACTGGAAACTGGCCTATTTTACGTATAAAAGCATTACGGTACCCTAAAATCTAATAAGATAGGCCAAACGACAGCCTAAGAGTGACTCCTAAACCCAGGCTATATCTTAGCTTAGACAATATACTACAGATAAGCTATTAAATTCATAACCTTAGGTTAAATAAAACACTAAAGACATAGAGACAGTATAATATAATAGCTAAGGGCTTTAAAGCTTACTAGTAGATAGTAGCGGCGTATACTCTGAGGATTGCTAGCCTAGAGGAAGAATTAGCTTGGCTAAAAGAGGGAAAAAGAGAAAAGCGGTGCTCAATCCTAATAAACATTTTATAACTCTTAGAGAGACTTTAGCTAGTAAAGAGTATATACTAGAAGGGGTAACTTATTATATACCTATTAGGGTGGAATTTATCTCTTTAAGCAAGCAAGAGTTAGAATTAGAGGCTAGTTCTGTTATTAAAGTTAGAGAGGAAATATACCCTACTAACTACCTAGGCAGTTATAGTAGGTAGTAAAAAAAACCAGAGTATAATAGATAAACCCTATTTATGATTTATAAAATGAAAAATTTTACGGATTTCTATTAATTTGGTTAAGTTCTGTATAAGTAAAGTTATTGATTTTTGTAGTGGCTTTTTTATTTTGCTTGCCGAAAGAGGGGTTATGCCGAAAGAGGGGTTATGGATGGGCACTTGATACCCGTTTTAGCTGCTATATCAGTAATCATTATGGCGGCAGTGACCGGAGCGTTAATTACCCTATCTTATCGCGTACGAATGACCAAACCGCAACAACTCAGCGTCCCAGAAATTTCAGCTGGACTAGTACCTGGAGGAGAAGACTTCATAACGTACTGACATATTTAATCGATTCCCCTTCACGACCACGATAACGCCTCCTGTGGTGTGGAAAGCGACGTAGGCCATCCACACGTTCGAAATGTCCATTCTCCTAGGCATCAAATATCGGAAGCAAGACGATCTCCGCAATACTGACGATCTTTCTAAACTCTGATATTACTGCTAGAAGAGAGGTCAGAAAGAACATGGGATCCTCTCTAGGTCTAGGAAGCAGAAAACACCAGCTCATATTCTAAGGCTGCTAGCAGCAGTACCATGTTTCATGGTATCTGGTTCGGAGCTTTCACTCGCGGTGAACACGGCTTCAGTATATTATATAGCAGAAATCAGTGCTTATTGGTTGAGAAATTTGATGCTATACACTACTTGCTGGGTCGTTGCTTGCCAAAAGAATACTATGATACTAGAGTCTACGATAAATCTAAGAAACACCTATATAACTAGTGGCCAGAGTTGGCGTTTTGGACGAGAGGTTCCTGCCTGCCAGCCCGACATGAACCATGGGAAAGGCATAGCAGGAATTAGCCGATTTATCACGATTTTTAGCCGCTCAACCTGGCTTGGGGTGCAGTCAAGAACTCAGCCATTCTGGTATTCGCACACTATCCAGGTGGCTCACGTCAAACCTTGTTTCGTCTTTCAAACTTATTCTCAAAGCCCCAGTTACTCTTTTGAACGTAAATGATTCGTGACAACACTTGAGCACTCAGCATGCGTATAGTTTGACGGACGAAGCGTAGCTCGTTCGAAGCGGGGCGACATTCGATTCGGTTGACCCGTTCTTGTCTGTTGATAAAAAATACGAGGTTTCACGACAGAGATGGTCTCGGCTGTGTGATAATGCTGCTGACCCGTAGGCAGATGAGGAACCGAAATTGGCTGGTTTATCCTCCCTTCGATAGGTTTGTACCCACCTGCTGCCGAGGGGTATCCGTCACGATTTCTTACTTACAGCTCAATCCTACTGGGCAAAACAAAGCATGTGTAGAAGCCATCTTGATTGCAGGGATGACATGAGATGTATGCCAACCACACTTTTTGACCGTCAACATAGTCATTAATGGGCGGGCTGGCAACCTAACTGTATTTACATCTCCTCAGATACTTCACCTCTCGTTACTTGACAGGAAAACCTTGCTCGTGAATGACACAAAAACCGTAATGCAGCTCATAAGTCGCCCACCCCTGGCTTTGGTCCGCCCCACAAACGCGCTCCGTCCCACGCGTCAGATCAGCGCTACCACCTACGATAAATTGTCAAAAATCGAATCTTTCTCCAATTGACTTACTTTCTTTTGTATTTTCTTCTCCGGGTTCGAAATGCGTGAATATACTGAGCAGGACCTACAAAACGCCATCGTGGACGTCAGGAATGGGGTTGCCGTTAGGACCGCTGCCACACGCCATGGTGTACCAAGAGGGACACTTCGTGCCCGCCTGAATGGTGCCCAACCTCAACGTACGGCACACGACGACCAACAGCGGCTCACGGCCAATCAAGAAGAACATCTTAAGCAATGGATTTTGCGGCAGGAGGCCCTCGGTTACGCGCCAACACACGCACAAGTGCGAGCAATCGCTAGCATCGTGCTTAAACAACAAGGTGACCACAAGCCCCTAGGGAGGAAGTGGTCTAGTCACTTCGTGGAGCGCCATTTGGCCGTCAAGACAAAATTAGGCCGTCGAACTGACTGGAAACGTATAAATGCGGCCACTCCGGATAATATCAGGCACCTGTTCAACCTATACGAGACTGTGAGCTGGATCCCTCCCCGGCGGAGGTACAACGCCGACGAGGGCGGCATTATGGAGGGCCAAGGCATTAACGGGCTTGTTATCGGCTCCTCGCAGGAGAACCCTAACACGGTACCAGTCAAAACGATAAATACCCGGACTTGGACGTCTATTGTGGAGTGTATCTCGGCGCTCGGGGTCGCTTTGAACCCCCTGGTCATCTTCAAGGCTAAAAGTATCTAAGAACAATGGTTCAAGAAGGATTTCCTAGCTAAGCATCCTGGCTGGCATGTTACCTTTTCGGAAAACGGGTGGACAAGCAATGATATTGCTGTCGAGTGGCTAGGGAAGGTGTTTTTACCCCAAACGCAACCTGAGGATCCAGCCGATGGTCGCCTACTCATCGTCGACGGTCACGGCAGTCATACCTCGGACGAATTTATGACTATGTGTTACCTAAACAACGTTCACTTACTCTTTTTCCCTGCTCATACTTCCCATGTCCTCCAGCCCTTGGATCTCGGCTGCTTTTCCAGTTTAAAAACGGCCTATTGTAGGTTAATTGGGGAGCATACGGCTTTGACAGATGCGACAAAGGTTGGAAAGGCAAACTTTCTCGAATTTTATGCGAAAGCTCGAGAAATTGGTCTTCGAAAGGAAAACGTTTAATCTGGGTGGAAGGCGACAGGCTTATACCCTAAAAGCGTAGCCAAACCTCTAAATTCTCGACGGGTCGCGGTGGCTAAACGGCCAGCTATACCACTACGTGTCACCTCAGATATTTCAACACCAAAACGCGGCGGCGACTTCGTAAAGCTATTTGCCGAGAAGAGCGGCTCTCCCACTTCACGACTGTCTATTCGAAAAGCCGCTGCGGCGTTGGATAAGGTTGCGATGGAGGTTATACTAAGGGACCGTGAGATCGAACGCTTGCGGGTGCAACTCGCCCAGGCAAAACCGACTAAACGTCGTAAGATCGTCCAAGATCCGAACGAACGCTTTGCAAGCCTTACGCAGATACTTGCGCATGCTAATCGAGAGCCTCAACAACGTGTTCGGAAGGAAAGAAACGCGGTACAAGAGGTCATTATCGTGGAGGGGGAGAGTAGCTCTGAGTCGGAAGAGGAGCCGGCACTGGCTCGACGGTCGGCACGCAATCGGCGACTAACAAAATGCTATATAGAGCAATATTCAAGTGCAGACGAAGGAAGCGGCTAAAGAGTGCCAAATGCGATTTTCCTTGTATTTTTACCATTTAATTTGACTTTGTTGCGACCTAGTTACGTCGATATACTAGTTGTGCGATGTAAGCTAAATAGAGCGGGCCAAAGCCAGGGGTGGGCTAAAACTAGGGTGGGCGACTTAATACAAACTTTCGGTTTAGAGCCCGTTCCATCGCAGTCGAGCCCCCTAGCTTTCCATTTTAGCTGCATCGAGATACTCACGTTCTATAAGCCGGCAATGCGCTTCTGATCTAGGTTTTATGCTGACTTGGAAAGGAGCCTTTCCATACTTAGTATCAAACCTGACAGATGTATTAATAGTCTTACCTAGAATACCTAACAGATTGAAGCAGTAGAGTAGCCTGCTTACTATAATGAATATATTGTTCTAAGCTACTGTATTGCCTATATATACTCTCCGGCCTATTGAGCTGTTAGTGTCCGGAGTTATAGTAAAGGACAGAGAAAGGGTTGCTACTTACCAGCGCCAAAGCCTAGATGCCCTTTTGTGGGCATATCCAGATCCTTATTAAGGAACCTTTCTGGATAAAATTGTTTAGAGTCTTTGTAGTCTAAATAAGAAATTGCCCAGTGATTATATATTATAACTGTTCCTGCTGCGATATTGTAACCATTAAATGTATCGTCCTTGGTAAGTGCATGAGGAATGCCCGTTTTGGCTAAACCTCCTTAAATAGGGAAATTATTTATTTTCCACAAGTTTGGATCATAATTGCCGCGACCTTAGTTTTGGCGATAGAGCGCATTTAAGGTGATTTGGTATATCTCTGTAGTGCGTCGCAGACTTAATATTAGGTCTGACTAATAGCCCTGAAATGTAAGTTGAATTTGAATTTCTTTCTTTCTTTTTTTTAGTTTTTTTTTTTAAGCATGCAGCATGGTAAATAGTTAAATAATTAATTAATTGAATAGCTACCTACATGTAAGGTTAAAGGGTTTTAGTTGCGTTTCCTTATTAGGTATGTTGATAATAATAATAAAAAGCAGGATTAAATCTCGTGAGTTTAGAGATATTCGTTCCAGGCCAAAGAGGGCTTGGTCGGGTGTCGTATCTATGATGCAAAGGCTGAGGTTAGCTTTATTAAGCGATTGTACCGAATCAGCGGCCCCTTGTCCCACAGAGGTAATTTACCGTTTGTTTTCTTGACGTTTCTGAGATCATACAGGTCACTTTAACAATGAATGTAAACGCATTATGTGGGCAGACCACGACACACCTTTGGGCACCGGATATAAGGTCAAGTATGTGTTCTTCTCCCAAGATTGATTATAGTGTAGGCAGGTAGTGGTTAGACAGACTAAGGGCAATAATGAATGATTACATTCGTGCTGTGGCTTTCCTCAGTCTCAAACATTGTCATCATTTTGCGTTAGATTTGGCAGTGCGAACGGATCGCACCTCATAGGTCCGCTCGAGCCGGCTCACCGGCCCATGCTCTACGAATCAACTCATAGACCAAGCTTTTCTCAAGTCTCCTGGGATTTGCGTAGGGTCTACCCAAGGTGATTTCAGTTGCCCTTTCAATATCTTCCTCTTTCATGCCAAATTCTTTGAGCGCGCGTTTGACCCCGAGCTGCGAAAGCAACTTATTAAGACCTCGTATAGCGTCGCCCTGACTGTCAGGAAGTACAGCAGCCAGCTTCTCAATGGCGTCCTTAACCATGGGGGCGTTGTAAGAGACGGCATGCGGTAATACGGCTGTGTGCGTTTCGGCATGGGGCAAACCAAACGATCCGCCCAGAACATGACACAAGTTGTGGTGGAGTGACATACTCTGGCTACCAAGGCACATGCCACACAGCCAAGCTCCGTACAGCGCCAACTCCCGTGCTGGGCCGTCATGCTCGCTCTTGGCGATACCGGGGAGGGACAACGCCAGTGCTCGTACGCCTTCGACGGCAATCAAGTTAGAGATGGGATTTCTTCCCTTCGAGTATAAAGCTTCAACTATGTAAAGGTTCAATGCTGTCAGCTAACCCAGTCACTCCCAATATGTTTCACAGCTTTGCTAAGCCTGAATGGACTGTAGTATTTACGTACTGGCGTGAGCAATGGCATTGACGCCGCTGACCATACTCAATCCAACAGGGAGAGTCATGGTCAGGTCCACGTCATAGATCACTGTCCCTGGCAGGATTTTTGGATCCCTCCGTGTCGCTTTTTTGCCGTTCAATGTCTCCCCGAGTAGTGGCGTCATCTCACTTCCGGCGTATGTGGTTGGGATGCAAACGTGAGGAAGGCCGGTCCGAACGCTTACTGCCTTGCCGAGCCCGATAGTGCTACCACCTCCGATCGACACGAGTGAGTCAGCCTCATTCTTCCGAACCTCGACAACAGCCCGGTCAGTCACAGATACTGGCGTGTGCATCACCGCATCCGAGAATATACCTGCAATCTGACCTCCAAGAATATCTTTTAGACTTTCGGCGCTATCAACTTGCTGCGGTGTTGATAGTACCATCGGAGCCTTGACGCCTAAACGCTCTAGCTCGTTTGGAAGGCTCCTTATTGTCCCCCGGCCGAAGGTCACTCGGCCGGGATTAGCCTCGTACTGGAAAGGGTCCATTTGTCTCGTGTCGAGGACTCCAGTACTGCAGTCTGTATGTGGTAGTGCTCAAGATGCTCGATCAAGACATTGACCTGTGAATCTTGACCGGAAATTGGGCGTACTTTCCAACAATCTAAATATTGTATTCTAGATAGACCGTTTTCATGTCGAAATCGGCTTTCAACCTTCGGGATGCCGTTGTCCCGGGCCTTAGAATTCCCGACAGGACACTGCGTACTCGCTAATTAACTCCCGTGGCGTACCCCGCTATCATGCACGTTCGGCATACCGAGTACCATTACGGGCTTCACGCCTGCTGTGGCCCCGACTTCGCGGCCGACCATAATGCCTCCATGTCGATTGCAGGCTATGTGCTCATAACGAACGGGCAATAGTTTCTTGGCCAAGCAAGAGGCAATCTACAGTTGCTAAATTTACAGCAGAAGCAGAGTATTGCGCAGAATCTATGGCCGCGAACGAGGCTCCTGGCTGGTTTATCCCCACCTCACGCTTGGTCGTAATGTCGAAGATGCGGCGAAAGCTGGGGAAGAATCGATCAATCCATATCAGAGCGGAGCAGCGCTCATCATAAATCAACTCAATCAATCAATCACCCCAATCAAATCAATCAACTTAGTCAATTCCTTGCCTCAATCAAATCAATTCCAGTGATTTGTAAGTTGACATGATTTGATAAAGTTGATATATGCCATGCTGCATCTGAACTGCCCAAAAAGATTAAACCTGGACGTGCCCTCCGCCTAGTCCTACCCTGTACAAGATGGCCATAGATAGGCGATACTTCTTAGCCCTATATGAAGCCGTAGCCTCGTTGGTATCTGCTATCGCCGCCTAACGCACACCAACCCTCGGCAGGATGACGCGCTCCCTCTGCACCCTACCGCGGCGCGTCAATTTCGCTGTCAACAAGACATGGCACCAGCGACAAGATGTCGGACTTGCCACCACCCTCTACACCGGCGAAAGGCTCGCCGGTGATTTCGACGCCTTGCCCCACGCCACTTTTTCCCTCTGCGTTCTCGCGACTGTCTCAACCAAGGGCCGTGGCCAAGCAGCTCGAGGAGGCTTCGGTCGGGGAGCTGCCCCCTAACCCGACTATTGAGGATCTACCGAAGGTCGTCTGGAAGAACCGCCGCTTCGTTCAAGAAGATTCGCTAGCTCGGAAAGGTGCAAAAGGCAGAAAAAGTTGGATCAGATCGCACGGCATGTTCTTCATTGAATTGAATCACCAGGATCAGCCCATTGGTCATGTGTGGTGCTGCAGCCGATGCGACACGAAGGGTCGGCCAGAATTCTTCTCAGTACAAGCGACATCTTCTGCAGCAGATCATCTTCGCAAGTATGGATCCGTCCTCTATACCAACATATCCCATATACTGACTTGCACAGAGCCCATCGGATCACCCCAGCGGATCACCCCAGCGAGTCAATCAAGCCCCAGCGACGATAGCGCGATCGATCTCCAGTCCCATGCAACCCCCAAACGACCACGGCTTGACCGGAGCATAATACCAAAGGCAAAGGTCAAAGCTGTACAAGAACTTAGTGTTGGGTTCGTCATTGACAGTGATGTGCCCTTCACAATGTTCGAGCACAAGTTTCTAAAGGAGCTCTTCTATCAGTTCGACCATGAACTAGCACTCCAAATTCCTTGGAGTAGCAGTTCTATTACTAGAGAGCTACAGAAGATCTTCGAGTCTAAGGCGGATATCATCAAAGCGGAGCTAGGCAGCGCCCTAACAAAAATACACATCAGCTTTGATCTCTGGACATCACCGAGCCGTCTTGCGATAATGGCAGTTTTTGCACACTTCATCGACAAATTCGGGAACCAACAATCCAGGCTGCTCGCTCTACGCCGTCAGCTAGGTATCCACAGTGGTGAGAATCTTGCCGAGACATTGTTCGAAATCGTTCAACTGTGGGATATCCGAGGACAGGTTGGCACGGTCATTTCTGATAACGTGACTACGAACGATACCTGTCTCTCTTACTTCTACCGGCAGCTCGACCCTTCGATCCGGCCGGCTGATATCAAGGCCCGTCGCATGCGTTGCTACGGCCACGTTCTTAACCTTGTTGCCCGCGCGTTTCTTTTCGGTAAAGACGCCGAATCTTTCGAGCTAGAGTCAGATATCAACGGCATGAGAGGTCTTCAGGAGCAAGATCTTCGCCATTGGCGTTCGAAGGGCCCAATTGGGAAGCTGCACAATATCGTCAAGTTCATCAGATCCTCACCTCAGCGCAGCGAATATTTCAAGCGCATCGCTCACGAGCAGGAGGACGAAGGGTACCATCTTTGCGAGGAATCAACCG
Organism: Fusarium sp. Na10; assembly: GCA_002234255.1. NCBI lineage: Eukaryota > Fungi > Ascomycota > Sordariomycetes > Hypocreales > Nectriaceae > Fusarium > Fusarium sp. Na10. The sequence continues at coordinate 17,120 of NJCS01000513.1, read as the reverse complement.
CCGAGCTTGAGGTCATCTTGAATAATGAGACGCGGTGGAATTCTACTTATATGATGATAGAGAGGGCTTTGCGGAAGCAGACTGACATTAGGGCCTATATCTTTACACTTGAAGGCGAGAAAGACAAAGAAAAACGTATCCCTGCTGATGACATCTTATCTAACGAGGATTGGCGCGTGCTTGGTGAGGTTAACGAGATACTTATGCCTTTATATCATCAGACAATGCGAACCCAAGGCTGGGGTAAAGGCGACAGCCATGGGCGCCTGTGGGAAGTTCTGGTAGGAATGGAATACCTGCTCGAGCATTTTGAAGACTGGAAAGGCTTCTACATTGAGTTCACGACCGAAACAATAAGGGCGACGAATCTAAATGATCCCGAACTAATTAGAAGAGCGTCTGCGCCTCTGAGGGGTACTAACATCCGGTCGGCCCGTTCCCGCCGTCGTCCTGCTCGCTTCGATGGGGAAGAGGTCTATGTATCCCAACAGCGAAGTCAAGCGCCAACTTTCACGGTAGCTGCCTTGCCGGAGCATTCTCAGGCCGAGTATGCGGCGTTTGACAAGCCACCGGCGTCTAAGATTTCCCAGAAGAGCTCATTACCAGCAGACCACCGAGCATATATTCGGGCATCGATCAACAACGGCTGGAAGAAGCTGGATGAATACTACAGCAAGCTCGGAGAATCTCCCTTGTTTGCGGCAGCAGTCATCCTTCATCCGAGATTCGGCATCAGCTGGTTGGAGGCTACTTGGGCCACTGAGGAGCAATTGGCCTGGGTTCGCGATGCGAAGGCGGGCATAAAGGACTACTTCGCGCGGTGGTATCAATCGAACCAGCGGACGGACGACTTACAGTCGAAGTCTGCTTCATCATTAACGAACAGGGGTAAAGAGGATGATCACTACACGCAATGGATCAACAGCAGAACGAAAAAGGCATTTGCAACGAGCAGCAGTGTTAGCGAGATGGACAAATACCTCCGCCTTGAGCCACAAGATACGCAAGAGCCAATCCAATGGTGGAGGGACCACAAGCCTTCATTCCCGGTGCTAAGCAGCTTTGCCTTGGATGTCTTTGCCATTCCGGCTATGGCAACCGACTGCGAGAGGCAGTGCAGCCTAGCCAAGCTGACACTAACATCGCAAAGACTCGCAATGGGCGCCGACACGCTGGAGCGAGTTCATTGTCTGAGGAACTGGGTCCGACACGGCGGGGTAAAGCTGGACAGTTGGGTCGGTAATTGAGGCTTTGGATCCGGCGTAATACCTTCACATACTCAATATATAGGCCTCCCATACAATTGATTGAGACGAGCCAATCAAATCAAACAAATCAACTTTTACCTCAAAGTTGATTTGATTGATTTATGATGAGCGCTGGTCATGGGTGTTTCATTGATTTATTCATAGACCATTCCCAGCGGCCAATGGCCTCTGATGCGGCATATCAGTTAGTGATGTGATCACCTGACCATCAGTAGCTATCAATATTTACGAGCACCTTATTTCTTCTTGTCCTGGCTGTCATGGCTCTAGCATCCCATCCCCTCCGCTCCGCTTGACCAGTTCAGTTTTGTGACGACTGGGTCCCCCAAGGTAATAAACTTGATCCGTGATTGGTTTATGTTGGCAGGGAATTAGTCGCATAAGGTACTCTGAGCAAAGATTGTCACGTCAAGTGATGCCAAGAGGATGTCTTGGGTAACCTAGTATTAGTGACAGCTGAGTAGTTCTTCTCTACGAAAGTGCTAATGAATGTCCTTATATACTAATGATCGTCGTGATCCGTTTGCCCACCTCTTGAACTGCTTAGTATGACATGGAAATAGTGTGACCAGCCACTAGAGTCTCCGCTATTGCCATGAACCCTTTGTTAGCATTAGGTATCGCCTCTCTCTCCATATTGACAAGCCCCTGTTGTTCCCCAGGTCTCTCTAGCATGGTGGCTGGTTAATCGTCCGTCGTGCCTTCACAGGCCAGCGCTCAGACAACGCTTCGAGTCCATCCACTCGTTCCCAAAATGCCAATTTGATCGTTTCAGGCTTTTTGGCGGCTGGGTCTTGAATATAACGGCGCGATGCACCAGAACCTGTGATTTTCGTCTTTTTCGCCCTTAGGAACTGCTCCCAGTTCTGGACAATCGTAACCCACACGTCCTGGTCCTTTCCCGGCGTAAGGAAGGCAATGCACTGGAGCCATTCTTCGTAGACGGGTCGCTCCTCGTCCCTGAGAGGTGGTACGTTATCGGACACGTCTGACAGTATCCGTCTTGGGCGAGCGGCGGCCATGATGTCGGGTTGTACTGCCAGTTCTCTTATTAGATGGAATACCTACCGCCGCATATGTAAAACGGAATAGTCACCCCGGTGTGGCTTGATCTGAGTGTGGCGACAAGTTGTGACAACGATAATCAGGAGTGAAGCATTGGTGAGGACGGATGGAAGGTTTTTAAAGTGACAGCTATTGCCGGGGCTCGCCGTTATTGCGCTGAAAAGGAAAAGAGAAAGGGGGACAGCCCCCTGGCTAAGTAAGTGGCTTTTTGTCAGATATTAAGGTGAATCGTGTATATTTCTTGATTCTGTCGCAATCGAAGGACTATTGAGACCTTATATCTTCGACTGGTTCCTTCTAGGACTTGAGTCCTAGATAGTCCTAGATGAAAGTCTTACGATCTAAGTTTAGGACTTTAAACTTTAATCCTGAACCTTAATCCTGAAGTTGAGGGTGAACCTGTTGAACAGTAGGATGGCCGCACGGAGTATCATGTGACCTATCGGTCAGCTGTCGGCAACCCTAGACCCATTCAGGAAAGCATAATAAGCAGACCCCTCTCCGAGGAAGGCGGGGGATGAAGTTCGACAATACACATACAATTAAGGACATCAAGGCGCACGCGATCCGTTCAACAGAACCCTCCAGCATTCAACACTTTCTGAACCCCGGCTCGGGGTGCCCCACAAGACAAGTGACTAGTCCATGTCCTCCCTCCTCCCACCATATGCGCATTTGCAGCGATTGGATATCTGCCAATGGTACAGAGTAGTCGGAATAGGCATACATTCATCTTCATGCCCTCTATTGAACTCTTTTTTCTTTTTCTACAGGGGGGCTTCTATCTCTCCAGTGACTTCGCGTCTAACTTCATTATGAATGCCAATAACCTCAGGGCCGCGAGGGAAGTGATCCGGTGACGTGCCAACTTCGTCAACCGACCTCACCGCGCTTCTTCCGCCGGTATAACGAAGCCACTCTCTATCAGGGCCGCAACAACGAAATACAAGGCTTCTTCGAGTAGCGCAGTCGACCGGCTTGTCAGGAAGCTAGAGAATCCTGATTCCGTGAGGCCGGCAGGGCGCCCGCGATCCTTGACCGATGAAGAAGAGGAAGCTATCGTCGCCTTCGTTATATGGATGGAAAAGTCCGGTTTTCCAGCTTCTAAACCTGAGATGGAAGACGCTGCCAACGTGCTCCGCCGCCGTAGGGATCCAGAAGCAAAGCCAGTCGTTCATTCCTGGTATAGCCGCTTCTGTGAGGATCATCCTGGATTGCAGAAGACATTCTTTAAAGCCGTCGAGAAGTCCCGTAAGTCCTGGGAAGCCGGAGGCATCACCGCCCTCAAAAACCGGTTTGAACAACTTGCTGAGACCATCAGGACCTCCAAGATCGGCAATTCTGAGTGCTGGAACGCGGATCAAGCCGGGATCCGAGTCGGCTGCTTGCCTGAGCGGGTACAGTACCTCGTTACGCACGAGGAGGAAGACGCGCGCCCAAGTGATCGACCCTTCGAACCGCGAGACCGTTACCCTTATCGGTACGGGCAGCGCTGCTGGTGAAATGACCCCCCCTTGGGTCATCTTCAGAACTCTCCCAACGCTAGATTACGCCTATGTGGATGCTAATCCACAAATGAGGTTCGCGAAGTCTGAAACTGCCTTCTCCAACGGCGGGATCACAGTGGAGTGGGCACAAGACTTCAACCGGCAGCCTTGGGCGAAGTCTGCGACCGTGAGGCACCGCGGGCTGCGATTCGAAGAGTGGTTTGGCAGTGATGAGTTTCTGAGAGATCCTGTGAGGAAGTACGTTCAATATAATGTTCCTCCAGTTTCTCGTGATGATATTGACGGGGTTTTTCGGTTGCTTATTCTATATGCTTCTCAGTGCACGGCATCTTTGCCTTTAAAGAATACTGTATGAAATTCAGTATTTTTGCTATTGCTTTGCCCCCTCATCCTACCCACTTCCTCCAGCCAATGAAGAATGCGCATCAGAAGATTCTTCGCCGAGCCCTAAGTAAAGGCAATATCTCTTTCTCTCGCCTTGACTTCGTGAGGGGTATTCAGGTAAGAAAGCCGTCCTTTACGAGAAGAATGGCTTCTGTTTGCGGCCATTGAAAGGAAATCATCGATGCTGGGTTCACCTCGAAGAATATCATCTCAGGCTTTGAAAAGTCAGGTCTCTTCCCCCCAAATACAAACCTCGGAGTTACTTACCTGCTCAAGCAGCAGATGAGGCAAAGAAAGCAGTTGATTCTGCCTTTTCTTCGCTTTTGCCGTCAGAAACACGCTTCCAACGCGCTTCTGATACCGCGAAGCAAGTCGTGGAGAAGTACCGCGATATCCTCAGCTCTCCAACACGCGCTGGTCTTTGCGAAGTCAGTAAAGTCGTCACAGAAGCTTGCCTCCTTGAAGAAACAGTGCCGATGTATGTGGATGACTGAAGAAAGCGGACCGAGAAACGATATCACGAGAAGAAGAGGGGAAAGAGAGGCAAACCCGTGGGGACTTTGCTCATAACATCAGCCTCCAAGAACTGCGTGACCAGCAGGAGGAATTCCTCGCTGAGTCTCAGGAAAAGGAACACAGGCGGCACATACGTGCCACTCGCTCTATTCTCCTTCTCGACGTCGAAAAGCTTAAGGCGGAGTGGCGGGAGAATCAGGAAGTCATCATCAACGGCGCCACTACGAAGTTGCAGTTTAAGAAGTGGCTTAAACACACAGGGAAGGATAAGGAATTTCTATTGATGGATACGCAACGATCTCAGATGGCCCAGCTGCTCAACGAGAAGACTGACGGCTTCATAATAGATACACAGTCACCACCGGAAGTCAGTGGGTCGATCCGTCAGGCTTATTATGCCCCGAAGCCCCTTAACGCCGTTGACTGGACTGCCCTCGCTGGAAGCGACGATACTATCAATTTCAACTCGGCGGACCGGCTAGTGATGAAGAAGAAGAAGGAGGAGGAGAGGAGGAGGAGGAGGAGCTTCTAATGATCGAGTCACCCCGTCATTGCGATAACCGAGCAACGCCGCCTCACGAGCGATCCTCGCCGCCGCTCACGCCCTCACACGAGTCATCTCCATGGCCGGGAACCCCCCTCACGCCGTGCCCTACGCGTCATCAGCCTCAACAACACACATCTCGCGGGTGGAGGATCAATGATATGATCATGCAAGAAGAGGCCGCATCTCCTAAGTGCGTGAAGCCCTCCATTCCGGTCACGATGAGGGGTTGTAGCCAATTAAAATGCGTCAAATTAACGGTACATAATTCGTCCGCTAAATTAGGTGGTGATAGAAGTCCCAACAATGCCGGCTTTTACAAATTGGTACATCACAAATACGGCATCCCCAAGTGGTCTGACTACGCACCTTTGGCCTCCTCTTCCTCTTCCTCTTGGTGTTGTTCCCGCTGACCTCCTTAAGAGGGCACCAATCCTGAGATTTTGCTCGTACCTGCCCCTGCCGACACCCCTGACAGGCTAGGCAGTCTGATTTAATATGACGGTTAACAAAGTTGATCTCGCGATTGACGTGTCCACGCTGTAATTCGGCGTCCTGTAGATCACGCTCGTCTCCTGCTCGGTAGTGTTTTCTTGCCTGACTGTCGTGACCGTAGGCGTTAAATAATTCGTTATAAATGCACTCTCGCCACTCCCTGTGATTTGTGTATCTCTTCCAGTTTGGCTGCCCGTGAAGTTGAACAACATAGCTATTAACAAGGGCCACATCAAGGAGGAAGGTCCAGGCTAGTGCCTGCCACGGGCCCCGGCGTAGGGCATGATCATACTTGTAATATGACCTCAATTGGTCACCACGGTCAACATGGTTCATCTCCTCGTTATAAGCAGCAGCCACTGCCGGTATATTGATCATTTTGACAGCTTCGTCACCAAAAAAACGGCGTATTGGCTTGGCTTCTGATTTCTTGGATGATGGCTTCTTCCTCTGTCGGATGACACGCTCATCGTCGGCACCGGTGAACACGGTAGATAAGAATAACACAAGTTTATTGTCCTTCCAAGCGATTTGGTTGACCTATGGTTACAGCACGAAGACGAATTAGTAGGGGATTCTCAGCCAAGAGTATCGTTGTCAGGGGTTGGTATCACCTTGACGGCATTAAATTCATACATTTTTTTGACCTTGCCGTCATCGTTCTTATCCCTGACTAATTCCTCGTGGATGCCGCTATTGGTACGAGCTGTGCCAGTGGCCCCGTAGCCCTGCTTACGGAGGTTGCGGAAGAGAGGTGTGGACGAGAAGAGGTTATCCACAAAGACGTGATATGCCGATTTTGGCAGTGTTCTTGTAAGGCCAACAACGACGGCTTGGGTCGAATTCACTGCATCATCGTTGCCTCCTGTATCAGGGGATTTCTTTGCGGCCTTAGTTGAGACCTTCCTTCTTTTTCTAGGCCGGGCTTGTGAGGGTTGTGATGATAACTTCTGTGTTGAAATTTCAACGCCAACGGCGCCGTATTCCTCCTCTTTGATATGCCATAGCCACTTGATAAAGAAGCCCATTTGGGCTACGACCCAAATCTTGAAGCCAACGGGGTCGGGCTTGCCTTTGATAGTCGTGATAGAGTCGCTTTTGCCCGTATATCGGATTATGCACTCATCGACGGCTAAGTGAGATCCAGGCCGGAATAGCTGCATAGATACGGCTTGTATATGGTCAGACCACTCTTCAACGCCTTGGAATACCCTCGGAAGTGGTGCAGTCTCATCGATTTTGGTGTGGTCAAAGGGGCGAAGGTGCCTGTGGATAAGTTGAAATGTATCGTATGAAATGAACTTAACAAATGAGTGCTCAGCGCGTTGAACGCCGGGCTTGGGGCCCTCCCAATAGCTTCGTATCTTCTTTTCCTTATGCACACCTATATAAATAAGCACCCCAATCATTATCATCACCTCTGAAGTCGTTGGACCTTCCCATTTGTGGAGTTTTGAAGTCGACTTCATTTCGGTCTTCCAGCTGTCAATCCAGCCGTTTCTCTTAAGCCACGTGACCCAACTTTTGGTATAGACGACCCATTTTTCAACAAGGAATATAGGAAGGAAAGGTTGGAATAGCTTCAGAGGCGTTGGAGGCAGTGTGTTGATGTGAAATTTGCGTGGTTCTACTTGGAAGGGCTGGAACGTCGTGCCTCGGTCCTCTTCGGCCGGAAAAACTGCGGCCCGGGTCGAGTCATTTGGCCAAATGCGATGGCTGTGCCTCTCATCGAGAAAGCTCTTGTCATCATAGGGATTGATGACCCGGATCTCATCAAGGATTGGGGGGGACTCCATCGTTCTCATCAAAATGATTTCATGGTGTTCTGGGGAGAATTGACACGAAATCTTTCACGGATTAAACTTTCCGTACCCCTCACGTACTTCCGGGGTTCCCAAGATCATGTGGGGCGCGGTACGGACTGGAGGGCTTCACGCACTCAGGAGATAAGGAGCCATGGCGAGAGCCCCGGAAGACGCCGGTACAGCCAATTTTGTATGGGGCACCGTCAGGCAACGCAGAAGGGCCTGGGCGCACAAGCCGCAGTTTCTATAGCTAAATCCAAAAGCCCTGCCTTTCAGCATCACAAGAGACCTCAATTTCCCTCAATTTGTGACTTCATAATGACTTCAGACGGCATGAGAACATCAAACCATGAGGAAGGCGGCAAATTACAGCCAAAATCGGGCCCTGCCGATGCCCCGGGGTTTTAGGAGTATCCCAGGGTTTTGGGGCCAACTTACAGTAGCAAGCTAAGTTGGCTCGCCCGGGCTCGCCTCGCATGAGTCAACGGGTAATTAATTTTTCCTTTCTTCCTTCTTCACCTAAAATCTCCTTCTTATGCCGTTAGCTCATCGGGCCCTTTAATGCGGGGTCGCCACGAGCTACTGAACCTTAATTGCACCCAATAGTACATAACAGGTATGGTTGTCATCGGGATGTGGCGTGTAAATTGTGACAGCAACAACATACAACGCCGAGAATACTCCTTGGAGACCACCAATTGAACACACAATATTCACGCTGGCCCCTGTCCTTTGATCTCGCCGGCCACATGCTCTATATAATGCAACTCAAATTTGACTATTCCGCTGCTGCCGATTTGTTGAGGCACATCTTATGTCAAACAACATCTCCAACGGAGAAATCGCTACAGGCTATGACGACGTATATTTCATTTAACAAATCAATAAGACTCATGGACAGTAAAGAGTTACTTCCTCAGAGGATGTAATCAACAGCATCTATTATATTGGCGTATAATCATATCTATTTTAAGGCCGGTTCGGACTTTTGAAAAAATCCGTCGGCTGCAAGCCTTGGCTCCACATCCCGAACCTCATGGGGTATTTATTAACTAACATAAGTGCTGTGGAGAAATGACATCCTCGGGATTTATTGAGAAGTCATGCCCTCCTAACTACCAGACCCAACAATTTGACATTGATCGATAGCCATGACGTTGATTACAAACCCCGGAGCACCTTTGTTGGTCGGTGTATTCATCCTCATCACGGCAGCCTACGCCGTTGTAACAGCCTTCTTGTCACCTCTTCGTCGTGTACCCGGGCCTTGGTATAGTCATTTTACCCACCTCATCCTCAAATGGCACATCGTGTTCGGAAGACGCATCCACTACATTCACTCTCTACACCAGAAATACGGGCCCATTGTCCGAGTTTCCCCAGAAGAGGTTGCCGTGAGTGATTTGGAGGCCTTCTCTACAATACACAAAATTGGTACCGGATTCCACAAATCAAATTGGTATGATGGAGTCTCGCCAGATCGTGAGCCTGGCATCTTCAATATGCGCGCTCCTCACCAGCATGCCGCTCGTCGACGGCTATTCGCTCGTGCTTTCAGTGTCAGCTCCTTGCTGGCAAATTGGGGGCCAGTTATCAGGCATAAGACTGAGCTCGCTGTTCGAAAGATCAAGGAAGATGCTCAAAATTCTGGGGCCGATGTGTTCAAGTGGTGGACACTCATGGCCACGGATGTAATTGCTGAGCTTTCGTTCGGAGAATCGTTCCGCATGTTGGAACTCGGCCAGGTACGTCCCATTTTTAAGCTCTTTGAAATGTTTTCTCACTGAACTTCCTTTCAGCAAACACCTTACATCGATGCTATCCAGGCAACTTTGATGCTTAGTGGCATTCGCAGCGAGCTATCATGGGTATACCCCATTCTTCAATACCTCCCATTCCAGAGACTCAAAAAAGTTCTGAAATCTGACGATATCGTTTACGATTATGGCACTGTAGCCGTCCGCAACATGCAAAACGCCGGCGCTGGATTAAGCAAGGCCAATCTATTCAGCCAAATGCTAGCGGAAGCTGAAGGCCAGGAAAAGACGTCCCTCTCAACATCAAGCGTGCAGGCAGAAGCGGGCAATCTCATCGTTGCTGGATCAGACACGACAGCCGTCACCTTGACATATATGATCTGGGCCGTCCTTAAGCAACCACAACTCCAAATTGAATTGGAGTCTGAAATATCTCAGCTCAGTGATAAACTGACCTTTGACGAGCTCAAAAACGCGCCGCTTCTCAATAGTGTCATCGAGGAGACCCTTCGGTTATATGGTGCAGCACCTGGTGCTCTTCCTCGCGTCGTGCCTGGTAAGGGCATGCATATTCGCGATGTCTACCTACCTCCAGGCACTGTCGTTAGCACACAAGCGTACACAATGCACCGTGATGAAAGCATCTTTGTTGATGCATTAAGGTATAAAACCCCTGCGCCGATATGTTCTTTTGCTAATACGATTCGAGGTTCAATGGATATCGTTTCATTCACAAATCCAAGATGACTGCTGCGCAAAAGACCGCTCTGTCTCCATTTGGAGCCGGTTCTCGAGTATGTATTGGTCTTCACTTGGCTTGGATGGAGTTAAGACTCGGGGCTGCTCTATTCTTCCGTGAATGCCGTGGCGCCAGACTCGGCTCCGAGATGACGGATGAGATGATGGACATGGAAAATCATTTCTTAATTGCTCCCAAGGGTCATTCTTGTATAGTCAAGTTGTAAAATACAGACAGGGAACTCATCTTTCTTCTGATTTCCGAAAGGCAGAGAACCGTGCCAAATTGCCTGTCATCTGTTCGTAAACCGCACTCTGTAGGTCTCACGAATCTTGATGTCACACGGGGAATCCGCATATATCAGTCTCTTCAAGTATCTAGATCAACGCCATCCTCAGAAGCCGAGTGCTGGATTCAACCAGAAAATGGTCTGCATAGAGTAAGCCGTGATCTCGAATTTGTATCCTGCCAGCTGGGCAACTTGACAGTGTCGCATTCTTTAAAATAGCCTCAAGTGTTCGCCCATCAATGCCATCTGAGTCAATGAAATTATTTTCAGCGCTTGTACTGATTCTCGCAAATTCAGATGACAGGGAGCATGTGATGGTATCTACAACAATCGCAATGGCAGCATCGAAGTATCTGGAACTCAGTATCGTGTCTTCCGATACTAAAGCCTCAGAAAGTATGAGCAAGCCGTTGGTTATCACCACACCAACAGAAGTATTTCGTAGTGGAGGCAAGAATTCTTGGAGAGAAGCATCAAAGTCCCACACTGGGATATATCGCCCTGCTCTTTTCGTGCTTCCCTCTGTCGCTTGGACTTCAACTTCCACGGATGATAGTGCTGTATCCGTCCTGAGGAGGGAGTACTTTGCTAGTCCTCAAGAAACATGAACGAATTTCTTATTTTTCGTCCAAATGTATGCTTGGGTGAACCCTAAGACAGCCCATGCTTCATGGTCTTTTCGTATATGTGCCCGTAAACTCGTGCCTTCTGTCGACATGCGCCTCCCAAAAGCTCATAGATGGGCACACCAAGAACTTTACCTTTGATATCCCATAGAGCAATATCAATGGCGGAATTAGGGGCATTGATGACTGTCCCCTGGAAGTAGCTGAAGCAATGCATGGTATTCCAGTGGTGCTCTATCATGAAGGCAGGATGGCCGATCAGGTACCCAGCGAAGCGGTGGATTGCTGTGACAGCTGCTTCAATGTGTCCCCATACTCTACCCTCCCCATAGCCTACCATATCATCATCGGTTGTAATGCGGACAAACAGGAACTGTCCCACATGAAGGGGCGTGATTTCTTTGATGATAGGACTGGCAGGCATGATTGAAAATAAGGCTTGACTGAAAAGTGAGAAGCAAGCAGGATTACGTGAATGGAGGGTTTGCGAGAATAGTGAAAATTGATTGGTGATGGTTTCAGAGCTTTATTGCCGTGCTCAGATGATTTTATGTTTCTTGGTGATTGCAACGAATCCAACTCGGTACATTGCTTGTTCATAGTGCCTGTACGTCTGCGTCTTTCTCCTTGTCGAAATCCCAAGTAATTCGACAGCTTCCGAATGAGACACCTATTACTCCAGTTTGACCCGGTGTACCTGCGGCTTGTGGGGGCGTGATGCCGAGTTCCCAGAAAAGTCGTCTCCGAACACGACTCTATGTATTAGCGCGCTCATCATGGCTGATAACACCCGGGCAGGTATCGGATAAGTGCTAGCTCCATGCCACCAAGGGCGGACGATCTTTCGGAAACCAATGATTCGGATGGCGGGACAAAATACCAACGTTGAATCCCCATGGGGTAGCGGTGGCTAAGATCTCTGAGGTAAGGTTAATCCCATGGGATACTTATTTACTCAACGACCAGCACGGCAGGAATCTTTAGACAATAGACGACAAGCAGACCAAAATTTAATCCGCACTATCTCAAGACCACGAAAATGACTATGGACCGGGACAGCCACGACCAAGAATTTGACAATGGTTCTGGTATCATTTTAGATATAGGAATAGTCGGCGCCGGAATCGCAGGATTGACGGCTGCCGCGGTTCTGGGCCGTCTCGGACACAAAATTGAGGTTGCTTTGAAACTCAGTCCTTGGTTTAATATGACGTAATGTTTCTGACTCTTAACTCCAGCTCTACGAGAAGTCTCGATTTTCCAACGAAGTCGGTGCAGCAATCAACATCGGACCAAATGCCGGCCATGTCTTGCATGCGTTGGGATTTGACAACGCCAGAGCCCAATTACTTAAGGTGGAGGGGGTATGATGACCATCATGATCCATTTCAGAGATTATTTACTAACTGAAAAGATAGGGTGTGCAATTTGATGCTTTCACCATGGAGGAGTAGTATCGTGGGAGCTACGACGACTTCGAAACCAGGTTCAAGTTCCCATGGTATTTTTCGCACAGAGTCGACCTCCACAATGAGCTAAAACGGCTTGCCTTGGAGCCTTGGAGCACGTCTACTAGTGCAAAGCTTCATCTATCTACCCCAGTGGTTGATGTTGATTGCGAAGGAGGCATATTGAAGTTCGAAGATGGCACCACGGTGACTAAGGACGTGATAATCGGTGCCGATGGGGTTCATGTTAGTGCAAATCTGGAACACTAAGAAACTTGATTGCTCACAGATTCTCACAGTCTCTCATGGCAAAGCGTGTCATAGGTTCAGAAATACCTGCTACCGAGGTCGAACAATGTATTTATCGATTCCTTATTCCGACATCAAAACTTCTCGACAATCCCATCACTAGGCCGCTTTTCGAACAGGATACTGCAACGTTTCGCGTTGCTGCGACAGCAGAGAAGAGGATTGCATGGTATCCGTGCAGAAAGTCGGTACTGTACAGCTAATGTTTTGTTTCTGGTCACTGATAAAGGTTATACAGTGGAGAGTGGCAGAATTTTGGGGGATTACACCTTGCAAAGGCCGGCAGAAAAGAAACTGAAGGCGAGTATGCCTTCATCTATGCATGTATAGACCATACTAATGCTTCATCAACAGACGGGAATGGAACGAGTGATGCTCATGACATGGTAGATACGTTTTCCGACTTTCATCCTACCTTCGTCGAAATATGCCGGTATATGACTATTTGGTAAAGAACGTTAGGCCAATTTAGACTGACCAACACAGGGAGGCCAAGGATGTAAAGCTTTGGAAATTAGTCTACCGCTCACCCATCCGGAAGTGGACAAAAGGCAAAGTCATTCTTATTGGAGATGCCGCGCACCCAATGCTTCCTCGTTAGTGACTTTCCGTGGTCATATACCTGCCAAATCATGAAGACTGACCAGTATATGCTTTAGACAAAGGTCAAGGAGCAAATCAGGGCATCGAAGACGCCGGTGCCCTTGGAATACTCCTCTCCAACATACGCTATCGTAATGATGTGCCGAAACGCTTAAAACTAATTCAAGATATTCGCCGAGACAGGGCGAGCGCCATGCAGATCTTTTCTAACTCAGGGCAAGATCAGTCAGCTAGTATAAAGAAGGAAGCTCAAAAGTTTGCCAATGGGCCGATTCCCAGTAAGTTCCTGCACCGATCCATAATGGCGAGGGAATGTAAAAAGGCCGGTCTAACCAAGCATATGGAAATAGAAAATCAGGCCAAATTCCACGTATGGAACTTTTCATACAATATAATTAAGGAGTGTAGACAATTGTCGCGGGAGGCGGAGTTAAATCATGTACCAGCAGCGGCAGTTGACGTGATTTAATGTAATTGTATCCTTCGCGATTGTAATTATCCCAATAACTATTCCCGGTTATTGGATTTTCAAAATGCAAGTTTACCCCCAGTCAAGAATCGAGTCCGCCTCCTGGGGTAAAGTATCTCCTCAGTGCCCACAAGCCTCAATCCCGTACCCCGCCCCACATGACCCCGGTCATGACGACAGTACAAGCGGGGTACGGAAAGTCTTACCCGTTGGCTCGAGCCGGGGGGGGCCAACTAAGCAAGCTTAGTTGGGCACAAAACCCTGAGACAGCCCCGCACAGCCGGCTGTCACGAATTTCGGGGTTTTTACAGCCAAAATCAAGGATCTAAAGACATCAGTTAGTAAATATACCGTCAATTTCGTCTCCCTACATTATGCACTCAACTGCGAATCTCAGGGCTGCTCAGGCTGTTATTTCCTCACGCCTGCAGCACCAAAAGGGCCGCTCTCGCGATGCCGCCCGACCTTTGAGCTTTCGTCAGGCTAAGGAACGTTTTCCCGGCTCTAAAAGGGCAACTATTGCTTGCATTGTAAAGAAGCTCGAAGCTGCGAATAGCCTCAGTGTTAAAGACCTTCCTAATAACCGTAGAGGGCGGCCAAGGCTACTAACGGAGGCGGAAAAAGAAGCTATCATGGCCTTTATCGTATGGATACAAAGATCAGGTCTACCTGCCTCCAAATGCAAAGTTAAAGATGCTGCAAATACTCTGCGCCGCCGCCGAGATCCTAATGCACAGCCAGTTAGCAGAATATGGTATAGGCGCTTCTATAATAATCATCCAGAGCTTAATAAATCGATTCTCAAGGCCAAGGAAGCATCTTACGTGGAATACAAAGAAGCAGGCATTAAGGAGACCAAGCAGTGGTTTCAGCGACTCACTAAAGTCATCACCAACTTCAAAATCGGCGCCTCTGAGTATTAGAACGCTGACCAAGCTGGAATAAGAATAGGAATTCTGCAAGAGCGTATAGAATGCCTTATTATACGTACACAAAAGAAGGCAGCTATAGAGGTTTTCTCCCCTGCTAATCGAGAAAGCTATACGGTCATCGGCACAGGCAACGCTGCAGGCAATATAACTCCTCCATAGCTAATCTTCAAGAGCTTTCCAACGCTAGAGTAGGCTTAGATCAAGGGCGATTTTTAGATGCGATTTGCACAGTCAGATACAGCCTTTTCTAACGCTAAGATAACGCTACAGTAGGCAAAGCACTTTAACAGATATTCCTAGGAGAAGTTAGCTACTGTTTAACGCCGTGGGCTTGATTTTAAGCAGTATTTTGGCTGTAATAAGCACCTGCAATAACCTAGGAATACCTTCAGGCAATATAACCTTCCTCCGAATACCGAAGCTATCTAAGAAGAAGGTTCTGTATAGAGGTTACTCGTTATTAACGGCTTCGCTAGTCACGGCTCCTTTGCCTTTTAAGAATACTATATGAAATTTAATATCCTCGTTGCCTTCTTACTGCCACATTCAACGCATATCCTCCAACCTATAGATATAGGCGTATTTTAATATTTAAAGAATACACATCAGAGAAAGCTTCGTAAGGCATTAAGGGAGGGAAAGCTAACCTTTGGCCGCCGTGCCTTTGCAGGGGCTTTTCAGGTATAAGGCTCACAGCTTAGCCTTCTCTTTAAATCCCTTCTTTTCACATACTAATATCGATTTTTCAGGAGATCTTTAACAAAGGCTTCACTAAGGCACATATTATCTCAGGCTTTAAAAAGTCAGGGATTTTCCCACCTACAGACCGACCGGCGGTCAAATATCTTATAAAGAAGAAGCTAAAGTTAAAGCAAGCTATTAATCCTGCCTTTTTATCTCTTCTGCCGTTAGAAACAAGGTTCTTAACCGCCTCTATAACCACACAACACATAAAAGACCAATATCACAATATCCTCAGTTCCCTATCGCATCAGGGACTTAGGCATGTTCAGAATATTATTAACGAAGCTATATTACTTAAAAAATATATAATAGAGTACGTTAACAATCGCCGCACTTATATTAAGAAAAGATATTATAAGAGAAAGCGAGGAAAACGCGCCTAAGGAGCTTCTGATTATATTAATACCGTTTCTTTACAGGAGCTTTGCAAGTAATAGGATAAGTACGTTACAGAAAGTTAGAAGAAGAGTATTTAGTCTAAGATATGGCATTAACAATCTCAGCTTATTCAAGAGCTTAAGGCGTTAAAACAAGAGTGGCAAGACAATAAAGAAGTCACAGTTAAAGGTATTATAAAAAAGCTACAGTTCAAGAAGTAGTTGGAAGTCATAGGGAAGAAGAATGACTATTTATCTATAGATACACAGCGGTCTGCTATAACTAAAGCCCTTAACGAATCCACTAACGGATTCATAATAGATATACCTTACCCTCCTGACCTTTATGAGTCTATTTGCAATGCACAATTTACAGCAAAGCCTCTCGAGGCAGTAGATTTTTCCCTCCTCCTTTACAGTAACAATTCCGTCGCTTTTTACCTTACAAGGCCTGACGAAACACCATGCCCTAGCGATTTCGGCTCTAACAGCGAAGTCATGGTGCCCTCATCGCCGCCCTGCCTGCCTGACTACGAGTTACCTCCCTAGTTACTGTTGCCCTTAGCCCCCTTAACGCCCTGCCCCTCACAACACCAAATACAGTATCGCGAGTCTCTTCGAGACCTTATACAGAGAGGAAGGGAGGCTACAGAGGCTACAGTCATAAGGCAAGAGGAACAGGAAGCCTCCTAATTTAGCAGGGAAATCGTTTCTTAAATCGGGCCCGATTGGTTATAATGCGGCGGTATCCCCCCTTTAGCTATAGTTAATAGTCAATTCAGTATCACGAGAAGCTTTAAACAAGGCCTTTTTATCATTTTTAGCTATTTGCAATATCTTATAAACATTAAGCTATTAAAAAAGCCAATTTTACTACCTAAAATCTAATCGGGCCGATGTCTTAGTGTTACGACCTCAACGGGTCCCGCACGTGCACCCTACATTTTTTACCAATTAACACATTACTCGCTAAAGAGCAATTAGCGCCAAGGCTTTGTAATTGCAACTAATCTAATATAATTAGTACTAATCTAATAAGATCACTACTAATCCAATATATAACACTACTAATTAATCCAGATTACTTAAGTATATATATATTTATTTTAATATTAAATAGAACTTAGCTTACTAGCTATTAATAATACTTCTTTACCTTAATAAGCTTTACCTATACTATTAACTATTACGAAATATATCTTTAAACTAATATGCTTAGTATAACGCCCTATGTAATCTGTA